>JAVKPL010003996.1:0-207524 GCA_032173675.1 Gastrolobium villosum
TAGCCTTGCACAGCTCCCTGTACAAAGTTGCCAAGACAGCGAACCCCAAGAATACGTCCCCGTCCTATGAAAATCATCCAAAAATAGGAGATATCGCGCATGCACGAAGCTAGATGCAGTCTCCGTGAAAAGGCAACCACCGATAATGCGCAATATCAATGCACGAGTGTATCTCATGCGGTTAACTTCATTGTTAGACCACTCGTGCCAATGTAAATACTGCTCCTTCAAAAATATCAGCGAAATTTGGTTCTTGTACAAGTCGCGCTGACGACCGGGCGTCACGCCCAATAAATCTGTAACCATCTGCGGATAGGGATGACCTCCGACGCGACCAGAGACGACCTCTCCATATGTTGTCAATCCAAGGAGATGGTGGACATCCTCTAAAGTAATTGTAACCTCACCCATGCTCATGTGGAATGTGCGCGTCTCAAGACGCCATCTCTCCACAAGGGCCGAAATAAGTGCGTGATCAAGCTGAAAATACAAAGGTATATTACATTTTATCACAATTTATTAACTATACAAGATGTATGTATTTTTATTATCTACTGTACGTATCACTAACCTCGTGGTTCAGACGTGCGCGTAAGCTGATAAAATCCTGCTTGCTGTAGATAAGGATGAATCTCCTCAGGTATATTCAAATGGTCCCACGTACCAACGTGTCTAACGTTTAGGACACGATCATCTGCATTCTCATCACCAGATTGGTTCCATACATGAGTTGATATGTGTTTTTCCTGCAACGTCAGCAGCGACGGCACCAATGGACCAGGTTGAATGGCTGTCATTTGCTGCGGCTGTGGTTGCTCCATGAATCTATTTACAAATAATAAATAGAAAAATTATTAAAAAATAATTAAATTATCAAGTTTAATTAATTATTCTATACTCCATAATGAATTAAATATTACATACTACAAAATAAAAAATTCAAGTTTCATGTCATTATTAAAATATTAAACTAATTAAAATAATATAACATAATTAAAAACTAACATTATTTTATATGCAATTACTAAACTACTAATATTAGACTAATTTAAATAATAAAATAAATAAAATGTTATCTAATCTAATGTGTGATAAAATTAATCTTACAAATATTCCTAAACCCTAAGTCCTATTAATAAATAATGCATAAAAAATAATTTATTACATTATTAATTAAACTATATGCTATTTAACTACAAACATTAAAATGTAATTACTAAAGTACAAATATTAAACTAATTAAAATAATATAACATAATTAAAAACTAACATTATTTTATATGCAATTACTAAACTACTAATATTAGACTAATTTAAATAATAAAATAAATAAAATGTTATCTAATCTAATGTGTGATAAAATTAATCCTACAAATATTCCTAAACTCTAAGTCCTATTAATAAATAATTCATAAAAAATAATTTATTAAATTATTAATTAAACTATATGTTATTTAACTACTAACATTAAAATGTAATTACTAAAGTACAAATAGTAAACTAATTAAAATAATATAACATAATTAAAAACTAACATTATTTTATATGCAATTACTAAACTACTAATATTAGACTAATTTAAATAATAAAATAAATAAAATGTTATCTAATCTAATGTGTGATAAAATTAATCCTACAAATATTCCTAAACTCTAAATCCTATTAATAAATAATGCATAAAAAATAATTTATTACATTATTAATTAAACTATATGTTATATAACTACTAACATTAAAATGTAATTACTAAAGTACAAATATTAAACTAATTAAAGTAATATAACATATTTAACAACTAACATTATTTTATATATTACCACTAAAATACTAATATTAGACAAATTTAAATAATAAAATAAATAATATGCCATCTAACCTAATGTGTGATAAAATTAATCCTACAAATATTCCTAAACCCTAAATCATATTAATAAATAATGCATAAAAAATAATTTATTACATTATTAATTAAACTAAATTTTATTTAACTACTAACATTAAAATGTAATTACTAAAGTACAAATATTAAACTAATTAAAGAAATATAACATATTAAACAACTAACATTATTTTATATATTACTACTAAAATACTAATATTAGACAAATTTAAATAATAAAATAAATAATATGTCATCTAACTTAATGTGTGATAAAATTAATCCTACAAATATTCCTAAACCCTAAATCATATTAATAAATAATGCAAAATGTCACTGTTCATCAACTTTTTTACCTAAATGCCACGCGAACAGTGTTATTTCCCAATTTGCCACGTGGGCAAGTTCGCTTCTGACACAGACGAACTCGGTTTGCTGACGTGTCACATTTTTAGTAGATAACAAGTATCAAATTTTAAAAAAAAATAAAAAAAATGAAGTTCGCCTACCATGTAGGCGAACTTGATTAAAAAAGTGATGGAACCGAGGTCGCCTGTGTCAGAAGCGAACTCTGACACCACCAGGAAGCTGACACATCAGCATACCAAGTTCGCTACTGCTCTAGGCGAACTTGCCTCCGTGGCAGATTGGGAAATAACACTGTTCGCGTGGCATTTAGATAAAAAAGTTGGTGAAAAGTGGCACAATGGTCACTGTTCCGGGGGGTGTTTATATTGGGGGGAATGTTACCGTTGCACAAAGGTCGCCCACGTCGGACGCGACCTTTGTGCATGTCAGCCACGTGGCTGACAAGCCGTTGCACAGAGTTCGCCCACGTAGGACGCGACCTTTGTACATGTTTGACACGTGGCGCGGCAGCTGCAGCATTAAATGCTGCGTAGTTCGCTGCTGACGTCAGCGAACTTGTGCACCACCTTTTCGCTGACACATCAGCCCACCGAGGTCGCTGCTGATGGGGGCGAACTAGCTTGCGTGGCACTTTGGGAAATATGTGTCGTCGCGTGGCATTCCGATAATAAAGATCGGGAACAGTGGCACATTGGTCACTGTTCCTGAGCAAGTATAAGATAATTAAGCCCACTTGAGACAAAAACGGGACAACGACTAAGAGTGTGATGTTAAGTGTCGTTCACTTTTGTTTTCAAATTTGGCGGCTTACTAAATATAAATTAGGGATTTATATCTATCATGTTACATGACACCCAAAACTTTCCTACACATATAACATTTTGTGGAGCCCACACTTTTCAAAGCAAAACAAAAAATAAAAAAAATTAATGCACGCACAACGAATCTCTATAATATTACTCAACCACTTTTCCTACAACATAACTCTTATAAAACACTATAAAATATTATAAAGTTATTATTACTTTTTGTGGTGAGATCTTTTTCAAAATGGATACTTCAGAGTTCAACGTCTTTCTCACACGGGTCGTATCTCTGGGAGTCTTTCTCACATGTATTTCCAAACACAAAAAATCAAAGGATTCAATTTACAAGATGTTTAGGAAGAGCTAAACACTAACCAAGTGATAGCCCCTTGGTCACGCAAAATTCGTCAACATCGGTTGTGGGTTAGAATATATCTCATGAAAGCGTAAAAAAAAATTAAGATATTACTATTTTAATAAATAATTATGAATACATAGTTGTTCGAAATTATTTACAGATTTATTACTCATTCACACTCAAATTAGGCGTGACCATTCACGCCTAAATTAGGCGTAAGCGTGACTCACAAGGCATTTACGCCTAATTCAGGCGTGACTCATCTGGTATTGATATGTGACACAAAAAGTTAATTTGCGAATTATAAAACTTTGGAAAGCCATAACTTTTGACTCAGATATCCAAATCAAATAATTTTTTTATTTCACATAACTTTTCGAGATCTACGCAATAACACAACATTTGACATATTTTATCTCTCACAAACACAGTTTGAATTTGCAATAATGGTATTATAAGAGTGTTTAAACCCCAAAGATTTGTTTGTGATTTAAATTAAAAAATCAAATATTTTAATTTTTAATATAAAAATAAATAAAGATTTGGTCTGTGATTTAAATTAAAAAAATATAAAAAATTACTATTAATAAGGAAAACAAAATGAAGATTTGATTTGTGATTTAAACTCAAAAATCAATTTGAAAAATTTGTATTAATAAAGGAAATAATTAAATAAATGTTCTAAATCTCTAAGGAATAAGGATTTTATTTTTGAAAACCATTCAGAGGCTATAAGCTTCCAACGAATCAATATTTCTGTATATTAAAATTGTTTTTTATTATATTTCTGTATTTTAGGATTCGATATGATTCACGATACACGATACGAAATATCAGTCAAACGATACACGATGCATGTTCTAATTCAATAACCTTGTACACTATTTTTTTCAAACAATTGGTAGAAAGTATATATTTTAATATGACATTAAGTATCATTATTTAAAGATGAACTAGTCCACTTTGATGCCATCTTTAATTTCAGACCATGACTTAAAAGATAAAGTCTCTATTCACAGTGATAAGAATACAGCCCATAGGATAGGGACAGAAAGGTTCTAGTAGGCAGAAGACTGTGTTTGGTGTTGATTCGGAAAGAACTCGGAGGCTTCTGGGTTTAAATGCTCGTATAGTACCATTGTTGTAAATTTGAATTGTGTTTTTGAGAGATAAAACATGTCAAATGAGGTTTCATTGTGTAGATCTCAAAAAGTTATGTGGAATCAAAAAAATTACTTGATTCGGATACCCGAGTCAAAAATATGGCCTTCTGAAGTTTTACGATTAAACTGTTAACTTTTTACGCCACGTGTCGACACCAGACGAGTCATGCCTAAATTAGGCGTGAATGACTTGTGAGCAATGTTATTAGACCACACTGATAATTGACCCGGCCGGGGTACCGGGTCATTGGGTCAATGGTTCAACCGGTGGATCACGGGTTGAAACGCATGACCCGAATATATATATATAAATTTATATTTTATACTTAATCGTATAACAAATATTTTAAATGGTGAGTCAGTCATGTCCAATTTGAACGTGAATGAATGCATAAATTAGGTTTAAAACAATAAATTTTTGGTAATTATTTATTAAAAATAATATTTAAATTTTTTTTTGCCCTGAATAAAAGACTTATGAGGTGGATCATAAGAACAGGGGCGGACCCACTAGGGGGCTAGGGTCCCCCTTAAAAATTGGGGTTTTTTATAATATATGTTAGAGAATATAATATAAATCATTAAAAAGGCCCTTATCTACAACTTTAAGGTTTTGGGTTGAAGTGGTTCTTTAACAATATATGTAAAAAAACATGATGATGAAACTACTGAGTTGTACACGTTTTTTCCTTCAGTTTCCCATGCTTCTGCCCACACTTTTACCCACATGACATTGACATTCTAGATATGAGTGCAAAATATATTGGAAGCAGAGGTCGTGCTCGAGATGAACAAGGTGATTTTTTTTTTGAGAAATTTTATAGGGTAAATATCTTTTATGCTACAATTGATTATCAATTGCAAGAATTAAATAGCAGGTTCAATGATAATACTGTTGAATTACTTAATTTGAGCATGACTTTAGATCCAAGAAACAAGTGCAAGTCATTTAATAATGAATTTTGGAAACTTGTTGATAAGTTTTATTCTAGAAATTTCACAGAATAAGAAAAATCGTACTCATTTACCTTTTGAATTATGTCAAGGACTAGCAAGAACGAGACCAATTGTTATTGGACAGATCAGTTATAATTTTTTATAGACTATAGTTTAAGCAAAAATATACTATTATGTTGTAGCCTTGTAAGACAGTGTTTTTCTCTCCTACGCATACATCAATTTTCGTGTTGCTTTTTTTCTTTTTTCTTTTTTATAAGGGGTTGAGTCTCCTATATGATTATCTCAATTTCTCTCCTCTTAAGATTAATAAAACCCATAGTTTAAATGTGTGTATGCTCATAAATCAATAACAGGAACAACAAACGAGTTTAGCCAGTTGTCCTAACATCACAACGAATTTATGCGTCAATGAGAAAAGAATTTGGAAAAGAAAATTTAGCATGCATATGGAAGGACTTTAATGATGGCAAAGACTTCAGATTAGCGTGTCAAACACTACTAGAAATATCCTTATTATCTACGGAATTTTTCGACTGAAAAAATTCTGTCAAAGAAATGGACTTTTTTAGTAGTGAAAAGGTTAGAAAATTTTGGCCTATGACCCTTTTAATAGGATGAATTGACGTGTATATATATATATATATATTGGGCATAGTGGAGGGTTAGACCCGTTGTTATTCATATTTTCCAGATGATCATTTTTTAGTCATTTTCCCTTTCATTTCCCCCTCTTCTTCTTTTCCCTTTCATTTTTTACTTATATATATATATATATATATATATATATATATATATATAGGATTTTGTAAGAGTTATGTTGTAGGAAAAGTGATTATGTAATGTTATAAAGATTCGTTTTGCGTGCCAGAGTTTTTTTTTTTTTTTGCTGCGGGCCCCACAAAATTTTGTGAGTGTAGGAAAGTTTTTCTAGTCATGTTAAATGATAGATGATAAACCCATATATATATATATATATATATATATATATATATCATTACTATTCTATTTATTTAATTTTATTTTCTTTTGGGTTTCTTTTTTCAACCTTTTTGTATCTTTCATTTGGGTTTATCTACCACCGATCCCAATTAATTTGGGAAAAAGGTGTTGTTGATGTTGATGTATATAGGGGCATGAACCTTTAATATCGGGGTCGAATTTAAATTTTGACACCTCATCTGAGAGCCGTTAGATAAACAAAATTAATAGAATCACATACTTACAAATTAGAGTCGTTTGATCTTTTTGATCTAACGGCTCTCAGATGAGGTGTCAAACTTTAAATTTGACACCAGTGTCAAAGGATACTTTCCCTATATATATATATATATATATATATATATATATATATATATATATATATATATATATATATATATATATAAGAAAAAACATTTCTACAACTACTTTAGATAAGGTTATCTACAACAACCCAAAACCTACGTCGTTTTGATTAATGAAGACTATTTCTGTAATTTTAGGTAAATTAATGAAGGGTGTTTCAGTAAAATGTATATCGTAAGAAAATAAACAAAATTACAGAAACATCCTTCATTAATTTACCTAAAATTACAAAAACACCATTCATTAATCAAAACGACGTTATTTTTGGGGTAGCTGTAGATAACTTTATCTAAAGTGGCTGTAGAAATATTTATCCCATATATATATATATATGGCTTATCATTTCTCAAGTTATTTGATAATTTTATCTCTGGCTACTAAATAATAACCGTACAAAGATGGATCAATGGTGATAAAGGAAAAGAGAGAAAAAGGAAATCATAACCATTCAAAGATGAATCAATATATATAAGGAAATAAATAAACAAAACGACGTAGTTTTTGGGTGGATGGAGATAAATATATCTCAAGCTGCTTGAGAAATATTTTATATATATATATATATATATATATATATATATATATATATATATATATAGGAAAAAGTATTTCTCCAGTCACTGGAGATAAAGTTATCTCTAATAAGCTCAAAATGACATCATTTTGAATCGTAAGATTAAAAAATTATAATGATAAAGACTAATATAACCTTGCAATAAATTAGAATTACAAAAATATCATAATTTCCGCCACAAAATGATATCATTTTGGATTTTTGTTCCCACTGGAGATAATTTATCTCCATTGACTAGAGAAATCCTTTATCCATATATATATGACTAATCGTTTCTCAAGCTGCTTGAGATAACTTTATCTCCGGCCACTAAATCATAACCGTATAAAGATAGATCAATGGTGATAAAGGAAGAGAGAGAAAAATGGAATCATAACCATTCAAAGGTAAATCAATTAATATAAGAAAATAAATAAACAAAATGACCTAATTTTAGAGTGATCGGAGATAAATATATCTCAAGCATCTTGAGAAATTTTTTTTTCAAATACATATATATTATATATATATATATGGTAAAATCATTTCTGCAGCCGCTTTACGTACAGCAACGACAGGTGTATGGTTATGATTCCCCATATTTAATGCTTTCATCTTTTCTATGGTTATGATTCCCAGCATTTAATGCTTTTACATATATATATAGCAATTATTTGATTGCTTCACGTACGGCAGCTGCAGAAATGTATACCCCTATATATATCAGAAAAATATTTCTATAGTTACTGCAGATAAGTTATCTGCAATTACTCCCAAAACTATGTCATTTTGGTGTTGAAATATTAAAAAATTATAATTATAAAGACTATTATAACCATGAAATAATTAAAATTATAAAAACACTTTTATTTCCGCCCAAAGAGACGTCATTTTTGGGATAAATGCAGATAACTTATCTGTATTTATTGCAGAAAAAGTGAACCATATATATATATATATATATATATATATATATATATAGGTTCCTTTGACACCAATGTCAAATTTAAAATTTGACACCTCATTTGAGAGTTGTTAGATAAAAAAAGATCAATGACTCTGATTTATAAACATGTGACACCATTGATCCTTTTTGATTTAACGGCTCTCAGATGAGGTGTCAAATTTTAAATTTGACACTGGTGTCAAAGGATCCTACCTTATATATATATATATATATATATATATATATATATGCGTGTTAAAATTAGATGAAAATTAAATTCACACTAAATAATAGGGGTGTTCGCGGTATGGATTGGATGGGTTTTGGAAGCAAAAATCATCTGATCCAATCCCTTCGACTTGATCGAGTAATCATCATTTCGGTTTGAATTTTTTTTCAAATCCGATCCAATCTAATTTTTTTCGATTTGGATTTTATCGGTTTTCGGTTTTTTTGAAAATCCTATAATTGGTTTCTTAATTATTGTGCAAATAACATCTTTTGTATATATTGGCTTTGTAATTATTATTATATTTTTTTTAATACAAAAGCATAAAGATAATATAATTTTTTTTTGGGCAATGAGATATGAAGCTCTACACGGATAAAATTTTTGTTAATGAAATGTGACTATGTTTTTTCTAGGGTTTAGTTTATAGGTTAATGGGTCTTGGGTTTAGAAATTTTTGGGCTATGAATAGGGTGTAGGAACTATTGGATTTATGCGGAAGCGGTTTAGGACCTAGTACATTGGTATGCTTACCGAATCATCCTCGTTGCACGATTACCTCTTGGTGCGCAGATCTCGTGAAGAATCTCCCCTTGCATGATTCCTCACCTTGAAGCTGGACTGTGACAGATCTTCCAAACTATCTCTCGAGGAGGAAGTGGAAGTGTGTGGGCACTAATCAAACATGAGCTTGCCTCTTTCTCTCAAATGACCTACGAGGCTGATGACTTAAGCGGTACTATTT
Organism: Gastrolobium villosum; assembly: GCA_032173675.1. Taxonomy (NCBI): domain Eukaryota; kingdom Viridiplantae; phylum Streptophyta; class Magnoliopsida; order Fabales; family Fabaceae; genus Gastrolobium; species Gastrolobium villosum. The sequence continues at coordinate 9,353 of JAVKPL010003996.1, forward strand.
ATATGGGTTACAAGAAATCCTAGGTCATTGGGGTTTAGGGTTTCCTGAACTCTTCTCATACTAATAGCCCATTTGGGCTTTAATAAAAGAGCAAACCCAACATAGGGAAACGTCCAAGTAGGTAGAGAGAAATTAATATATTGGATCGATTTGGATTGCATCGGTTTTTATAAACCAATCCGAAAACTGATCCAATCCAATTAAAATTTGCTATTTTTTTCGATTTTCGGATTATTCGGTTATCAATTTTTTGATTCGGTCAATGTAATTTGAATCGATTTGGATTGGTTGATGAACACCCCTACTAAATAACAACCTAAGTCATTCATGCATTTATATGTGGAAGGACTTTAATTTAATGACGACAAAGATTTTTGTCTAGCGTGTAGAAAGGGTTAGAAAATAAAACCATTGAATTGGTCACTAACGTATTTTTTTTCTTTTTTTTTCTTTTTTTCTTTTTTAAGAGTAGAAAGGGGTATTATGATGTTCCACTAACAACCAAATGATGCTCCACCACCACCACCTCATCAGGTAGAACAAGTCTTTTTGCAAAACAAGAAGGAAATAATCATAAATATAATTGAAAAGCATTATTAATATTGCTTGGTCAAGCTTAATTTTGTTTTTTCAGCCAATCAGCTATTACATCAAAGAGGAAGAAATAGAAGACACTACTAGAGGATCAAGACAGAGAGAAGGATATTAGATAAGGTGGAGATCTAACCACCCAATAAGACTTATACATGCAATTCATCCGTAGCATTAAGCCAAAGCATCCATATAAATGCTCATGTCCTACTTCTTCTTTCATGATTTATTTATTTGTTTTTGCTAAATTTAAAAACAATACATCATTGAATTAAATTCATAACAGGATTACATGATTTCAAACACACTTCAATGAAACCTTAGACCACAAGTATAACATGGTTTCATAACATTTTGTGAGAGAAACACCATTTAACAAAGGATCACATAGTTTCGTAACAGTTGGGAGACAAACATGGTTTAACCATAATCTCAAGAGGGGTAGCTTTGGTATTGGTAAATTCAAAGGATTCAGTCATATCAATAGGTTCAGTAGATGAATTTAAGATATCAAAGGAATGCAAAAAACTGGCCAAAGTGAAATGAACAATACTCAAGCCAAGGGACATTCCAGCACAAATCCTTCTTCCACTTCCAAATGGTAACAACTCATAATGATGACCCTTAACATCAACCTCTTTGTGAGTGGTAAGGAACCTTTCTGGTTTGAACTCCAATGGATCTGACCAAACACTAGGGTCTCTGTGGATCTTCCATAGGTTTGGCATTAGTCGAGTTCCCTTTCTAACATGGTATCCTCCTATAGTGCAATTCTCTGTGAATTCACGGGGTGATGAGATAGTGGCTGGTGGATATAATCTTAGAGTTTCTTTAACTATAGCTTGAAGATATACTAGTTTATTTATATCTGATTCACTAACACTTCTCTCTTTCCCAACATGTGTGTTAAGTTCTTCTTTAGCTTTTTCCAATGTAAGAGGATTGCTCAATAGCAAACACATTGCCCATGTAAGGGTAACCGCGGTTGTGTCAGTTCCTCCCACAATCAATTCCTGCATATAAGTTCAACTCCCTTATAAGAACAATGCTGCAATATTATCTCATAAAAAAGAAATAGAAACTTCATCATTATGAACAAATATGTATTTTAAATTAATCCTGGATCCGCACCGAATCGGATTGAAGCCTTTGGGAAGGGTTTAAAGCCTTAATCCTGGACCTTCCCCGAATCGGATTAATTGCGAAGCAATGATCCGCACCGAATCGGATTGAAGCTTTTGGGAGGGGTTTAAAGCCTTAATCCTGGACCTGCCCCGAATCGGATTAATTGCGAAGCAATGAACCGATTGGAATATTTCCAAAAAAAATATAGTAACTTCATCATTTGTTCACAATTTTGTTTTTGACAATTAGTTCATGTAGTATCACTTTTAGCCACCTAACCTAATGATTCTAATCAGAGATGAGTTTCACTGTGATAAAAACTTTTAAAGTACATATTTCAAACAATCCACATCAATATAAAATTCTAATCTTTTATATACAGAGTATTAGATTAATTTAAGAATCTATTAATAACTTTATCTGGTTTCTTAGAAAATAGTATATAATCTCAAGTTGAGTTAAGCCCCCACTAAGGTGTGACTAAATCATAAACCACAAATACACAACATCTAATTTTAATATCTAGTTAAGTCATGAACACTCCACTTTCTTAGGTATTATCACATATCCTCTAAAAAGACCACATTTTCAATGGAGAACCTCTCTACAAAAACAAATAAAAAAGGGTGGTACATTTTAATGTGGGAAGTTCAAAAAAATGGAGAAGAGAGAAGAAAATCTATGATTGTTGTATAACTTGTAAGTAAGGGACAACAAAGTACAATATACATACCAATGTTGAGGCTTTGAATATGGTATCAGCATCAAACCCTTCAATATTCTGTGTGTCATCAAGCACCGAAAGCATCACATCCATGAAGTCTTGATCACCTACAATCTTTTCACCCAAAACCCTCTTCTGTCTGTGTTCATCTAACCATTCACTTAAAGTTTTGTCCATTTCCTTTGCAGTTTCTTTCATGGCCTTCTCATACCCTCCAATATCCAACCATCGTAAAGAAGGAACACCATCTGCCACAGTGAAAGTCCCCATCAAACGCATGAACTCCCATATATTCTTCAGAAACCTCTCTGCTTTATCATTGTTGGCAACATCAGTAGAACCAAAATACCTCTTACCAACCACCATTCGGAGAACCATGTTAAAAGTTAACTCAGAAAACCACTGTTTCAGCTCCAACAACACATAGTTAGACTCATTCTTTGTGCTACTAGACCAAACACTTAAGAGCTCTTTAATCGAAGTTTGAACTTCGGAGACACGAATGTGACTCAATAGCATGATTCTATGATTTGATAGAAACTTAGAAGTAACAATCTTACGTAGTTCACGCCAATATGGTCCATATGGTGACCAACCAATGAAAGCTTGGTTATAAGACATGCATTCACCAGCAACAAGTTTTGGACGAGATGAAACGGCAATGTCGTTTGTGGTGAAACATTCCTTAGCCATTTCCCAATTGCTGAGTACCAAAGCTGGTTTGGCACCAAGCTTGATTGTGAATAAGGGTCCATACTTGTCAGCTAAGGCACCTAATGTTCTATGTGGTGTCTTTGAACTATTCAACAATGGAAGGTGACCAAGTATTGGCCATGCACCTGCAACTATTGGAGCCTCTCTATTATGAGCAACTTTGGAATGATGATATAGACACAAAAGCAAGAAGATTATTGAAAGGAGTATTGCAAGTGCAGTGGTGTTTATGTAATTTAGGAGTGAATCCATTTTAGCTAGTTGAGGTTGAGTTGCAGATGAAGAGAATGTTTGGTTTGGATGCAAATGACCCTGAAGTTCCTCTGTTTTCTTTTATAGGCATAGATACATGTCATGTATGACATCATTTTTTGGACTATTATGTTCATAAATTTTAATGACATCCGTTTATAAAATATTCACAAATTTTAATAAGATTCTAGTGTTTGATGTTTTAAGAAAAAATATTATTATAAAGTATTACAATGTTCTAAAATTTATGAAGGGCCGGCTTGGCTCAGCGGTAAGCTTGCTTGCCGTGGTGTGTCAGGTCGCGGGTTCGAATCAGCTTCTATGCAAAAAGCAGGGGAAAGACTGCCTAGAGTATTCCCTTTCCCAGACACTCACGAAGTGGGTATTTGAACTAGGTCGGCCCTTATTACAATGTTCTAAAATTGACAATAACATAACTTGATGTGCAAGGATAAGATGCTGCTCTCAAGGTCAAATTTGACCGCTTACTTTTGTTGACCAACAGAGCAATAGCATTTTATAACTTATTTTTTATGACTCCACAGAAATATTGTATTATGTACGAAGTGTTTACAAAAAATATCTGCTAGCTAGCAGACAGGGTTTACAAAAAATATCTACAAGCTAGCAGACAATAACATGACTTGATGAGCAAGGGCAACATGACTTGATGAGCAAGGATGAGATAATTAAGCCCACTTGAGACCAAAACTGCACAACGCCTTTAAGGGGTGTTTGGTATGCAGCATTTTCTAAGATTTTCTGTAAATTGAATTTTTCTAAATTTTTAATTTATGAATATTATCGTATATATTGAATATAAAAATCATATTTTTCAAAATTGAGATTCCCGGACAAAGAAAAATTTCTCCTGTATCAAACGCACGTGTGATGTTAAGTGTCGTTCACTTTTGTTTTCAAATTTGGCGGCTCAGTAAATATAAAATGAGGAAAGTCCGTATCATTTTAAATGATGTAAAGTTATGTCATTTTAAATGAGAGAAAAATATAAATAAAAGAGGAGAGAGTGGACAAAAAATATAAAGGTGTGGGTCTCACCTCTTTGTGAGGAGTGAAATGACATAAGTTGTGTCAATTAAAATATCAAATATTTTTCCCATATAAAATATTATAAAGTTATTATTATTTTTTGTGGTAAGATATTTTTCAAAATGGATACTTCAGAGTTCAACGTCTTTCTCACATGGGTCGTATCTCTGGGAGTCTTTCTCACATGTATTTCCAAACACAAAAAATCAAAGGATTCAAATTACAAAATGTTTAGGAAGAGCTAAACACTAACCAAGTGATAGCCCCTTGGTCACACAAAACTCATCAACATCGGTTATGGGATAGAATATCTCCCATGAAAGACTTATGAGGTGGATCATAAGAAGAAGGGCTCTGGCTTTGTTAGACATGTTACCCTTAACATATATATATATATATATATATATATATATATATATATATTTTAATCGGTTCATTGTTTCAACTAATCTGATTCGGGGTAGGTATAAAATTAAGGCTTTAAACCCCTTTTAAAAGTGACATTGGAAAAATTCAAACACATACTCTCATCCTCACATGCTTAGTTCTCATGTGCCAAGCTACCACTATTTGTTTAACCTTTGAATGTGATTAGGTAGCTTTATTCAGTGGTGTCAATCTGGTTCCGGTTCCCAGTTAGTAAATTATATGCCTGTTGTTCAGTCTATATAGGTTGTTTGAGTTGGTCCTACTAATTACTTTATATTAAAGAAATTAAAACTAATTATGATTTAAAGTAGATAAATATTTATTTTAATAATACAAAAAAAATAAAAAATTAATAATTATAAGAATTAATTATGATAAATTTGGACTCACAAGACAACCCATATACATATTAAGCCGAAATTATTTTTTTGTCTTAATTTCTTTTATATTAACCCACAAGTTTGATAGAGTTATTCAAGTTAGTCCATCATCATACTCTAGTCATTTTGACACATTTATCCTTACTCAATAATGCTTTGATGTTCATTATTATTTGAGAAAATTTATATGCAGAGGAGTGGGATTAGGTATGATGAGGGAACATTTTTCTCTTTTAGTCCCATCCCAAGTGGGCTTTGGAAAAAGTTTCAATAATAGGAGATGAAGTGAAGGGGTGTGCGAGAAACATTTTTTCATTTGTCTCTTTAGGCGTATAGGGGTTACATCAATCACAAGAGATCCGTACCAAAAAAAAATATCACAAATTTATCTCGTTGATTGAGATTCATACGACATGCATGCTAAAAGTAAAGATGACAGAATCGATTCTATATTATTTAATATGATTATAAAAAAATTTCTACACACATAATAATTTATGGGACCCGCAGCAAAAAAAAATTCTGACACATAAAATGAAACTCTATAACATAACACAATCACTTTTCCTACGACATAACTCTTATAAAACTCTTCTTTTAAATCTCTTTCTTATTTTATTAAATAAAACAACAAATAGAAAACTGTCGAAATTTGTCTTCTTCTTTTTTTTTTTTTTGGTAAACGTCGAGATTTGTCTTTAATCCTTTATAACTAGGTAATTTATTTTTTTAAATTTTATAATTTAATTAAATTTTAAACAGTTTAGTATAATTTAAAAAAATTTAAAAGGATTTCTATGTTTCTAGTTGTTTTTAATTTAACTAAGTTTTTAATTAAATGTTACTAATTATAAAATTATAATTAAGTTCTTGAAATCAATAATAACAATAGAGAATAGATTCTATAATTATAAATGAGTTTTTATGGCTCTCTTGTTACAGAAGAGAAATGATGGGTTCATTATTTTTTGAAAAAAAAACAAAAGCACGTTTTCGGTGTATGAAGAGGAGAAAAAAAAAAAAAAAACTCTCATGTTTCGTTCCACTGTTACCTGCCGCATGTGACGGAAGAGTGACCATTGTGCCACTGTTCCCACACAAATTTATCTAAATATCACGCTCTTGAACTATTTTTCTAAACTGTCACACAAATAAGGTCGCTTCTGACACAGGCGAACTATGCATGATGATGTGTCAGGAAACTGGTGGTGTCAGAGCTGCTTTTTATTAAGTTCGCCTACATGGTAGGTGACCTCTATTTTTTATTTTATTTTTATTTTTTAATTTGATATTTGTTATCCACTAAAAATGTGACACGTCAACAAATCGAGTTCATTTGTGTCAAAAGCGAACTTGCCCCCATGACAGATTGGGAAATAAGACTATTCGCGTGACATTTAAATAAAAAAATTGGTGAACAGTAACATTTTGTTCAGTGCCATCATTCTTTCCTTCCACGGTTACATGTTGAATATCTGTTCCGTTAGTTTTATTTTGTACGAAAAACTAGAAAAATAGAAAAGTGACTTATGTGAGATATATATATATATATATATATATATATATATATATATATATATATATATATATATATATATATAGGGTCAGGATCATTTTACACCTAAGTTACACTCTTAATCTTGTCCATTGATTCCATTTATATCCAAGGGCTCAAATTTTTGAGTAATGTGAGTCATTAGATACAAGCGGATTAATGATCAAGATTGAGTGTAAGACTTCTAACTCTTACACCGGTGTAAGAATATCCTGCCCCATATATATATATATATTCTTACTACTAAAATTTTCTACTACCAACTTACTATCTATCTAATCACCATTGGATCAACATTTTCTCTTTTTTGAAAAACTTTTGAACATTCTCTCTCTTTGATTCAATGTTGATTAGATAGGTACTAAGTTGGTAGTAGAAAATTTTGGTAGTAAGAATATCCCTCCTTTAAAAAAAGGGTTTTCGTTTCATCCTTTAACATGACACAAAATTTTTCTACACGTACAACATTTTGTGAGGCCCGCACTTTTTAAAGCAAAAAAAAAATTAAGGCACGCAAAACGAATCTCTATAACATTACACAATCACTTTTTCTACAACATATCTCTTATAAAACCCTAAAAAAAAAGGTTACATTCCTGTTATTGCAATATAATTTTTGTTATTACTAAAGTTTTCCTTTCGAAAGTGGGGGAAAGTGACCATTTTGCCACGTTTGGACAAAAAAATTACCAGACTGTCACGCCAACAGTAAATTTTGCCAAAATACCACGCGCCATAATTCCCTACACAGTGTAGCGAATTATGCATGCAAGTAATTCGTTACACAGTGTAGCAAAATATGCAACGTCAGAACCAAAAATGCCACATGTCAGATTTTTAGAAATTCGCGAATTATGCCAAAATGTCAAAATTTGACATGTGGCATTTTTGGTTCTGACGTGGCATATTTCGCCACACTGTGTAGCGAATTACTTGCATGCATAATTCGCTACACTGTGTAGCGAATTATACCGCGTGGCATTTTGGTAAAATTTACTGTTAGCGTGGCAGTCTGGTAATTTTTTTGTCAAAACGTGGCACTTTGGTCACTCTCCCCAAAATGGAGCATGACTATCTACCTACTAAAAGGAGATTGTCTAGTTTTTGGCTGTGTGATTCTTTGTGCCCAATCTGCAAAAATGAAGTGGAAGACATAATGCATTTGTTGACCAGTTGTTCTGTCATTATGGCTGTCTGAATTAGGCTTGCCCCTATTCCAGCGAGCAATTTTTTTAGTGCTGAACTGAAGGACTGGTTAGTCAACAATTTAAATCAAAAAACTCAATGGTCTCTTGGCATCTCTTTGGCTTCTGTTTTCGGTATCACTGTTGGGTTGGGTTGGTGTGGAGAAATGAAAATAACCATGGTTCTAGAGTGGAGGGAAACATGTATAATTTAGAGACAATTAAGCTCAAAGCAATGGAAAACCCACTATGCTTTTCTTCTGATGGACATGTATGTAAGGAATTTATGTTGAGATTTTGGTTTGCTAGGTCCCTCGAGAGAGTGGGTTGGTTAATCTCAATATTGATTGTGCTTCATCTGATGTATGTAAGGCAATATCTGTGCAAATTGGTTGGCTAATTTTTCTCTTGATTATCATCATCAGGAAGACTACATGAGTTTCCAATCTCCCCCTCAGGAAATAAGATGGTTATTTTTTTCTGATTTTAGCTTTATTTATAGAGCTAGACAAGGAGGAAGGATATTCTTACTACTAAAATTCTCTACTAGTAACTTACTACCTATCTAATCACCATTGAATCAAAGAGAGAGAATGTTAAAAAAAAAATTGAAAAAAGAGAAAATGTTGATCCAATGATGATTAAATAGATAGTGAGTTAATAGTAAAAGATTTTGGTAGTAAGAATATCCTTCCTCGCTAGACAAGTACTATTATAGTTTCTCTTTTGTTTTTGTTTTGTTGGGACTTTACCCTTTATTATGAGATTATTGAGAGAATCATGCAAAATGATTGTGTTAGAAACATCTACATGTAGCTAAAACAATTAATTTCACCAGAAATAACAACATCTACAAACTTTTTATTATCTTAGGAATTTCCTTTTTTTATATTAAAAACAGATATTATATTTTTAACCATAATTACACATATATTGATATATACTAATATCATCACAATATGAATATGTCAATAAAATAAGAAACAGTTGGTAATTATCAAAACAAGAAGTAGGATTGAAATCAGCAATTTTAACCATGATACAAATTCTAAATTTCTAATATTATGGAGTAATACAACAAACAATCATCAAATTGTCATCTTCCCCAACTTCATGATATAGAGTATAATGAGATTGACCCATATACACCTACGATTACAAGGTTTATTCATAACAGTTGAGAAGACATGGTTTCATAATAGTTTGAGAGACATAGACTTAACCAAAATATATTGCAAGGGATCACATGGTTTTACAATTAATCACTTATACACCAAGGAGCACTCAGATTACGTAGTTTCGTAACAGTTGGGAGACAAATGTGGTTTAACCAAAATCTCAAGTGGGGTGGCTTTGATGTTGCTCAATCCAAGGGATTCAGTCATATCAATAGGTTCAGTAGATGGGTTCAAGATTTCAAAGGAATGCAAAAAATTAGCCAGAGTATAATGAACCATTTGAAGGCCAAAGGATATTCCAGGACAAATCCTTCTACCACTTCCAAATGGTAACAACTCAAAATGCTGACCCCTAACATCAACATCTTTATGAGTGGTAAGGAACCTTTCTGGTTTGAATTCCAATGGATCTGACCAAACATTAGGGTCGGTATGAATCTTCCAAAGATTTGTGATTAATCGAGTTCCCTTTTTGACATCATAGCCACCCAATGTGCAATTGTTTATGAATTCACGAGGTGCTGATAGAGGACCTGGTGAATACAATCTTAGTGTTTCTTTGACTATGGCTTGAAGGTATATTAGTTTACTTATATCCGACTCACTAACACTTCTCTCCTTCCCAACTTGTGTGTCAAGTTCTGCTTTTGCCTTTTCCAATATAAGAGGATTTCTCAATATCAAAGATAATGCCCATGTAAGAGTAACACTGCTTGTGTCAGTTCCTCCCACAACTAATGTCTGCAAATTAAATACAAGTTTCGTAAGAAAAATATTCCAATTATCTTCGGAGAACATTATATTAATGCATGTTTAAATAGAAATAATAGACTCAGCTTTTGTAAAGCAAGAAATAAAGCAAACAGACATGTTATTTGCATGTTAAAATAATTTGTTGTAATTTTCACACCGTTTAATCTCTCTCAGTCCATTCTTTATTATTTTAGTATTAATGCTTGAATTTAAAATGTTCTAAGGTGAACAAAGAATGTCTAGCTAAGGAACAAGGAATGTTTTGAGGAAATATCATTTTTTTAATAGGGAACTCAATTAAGTCTATATATATACATACCAATATTGTGGCTTTGATCACGGTATTGGCATCAAACCCATGAATTGTTGTTCCATCAAGCACTGAAAGCATCACGTCCATCAAATCTTGATCACGATCAACCTTTTCACCCAAAATCCTGTTCTTGCGATGCTCCTCTAACCACTCACCTAAAATTCTGTCCAATTCCTTTGCAGTTTCCTTCATAGCCTTCTCATGGCCACCGAAATCAAACCATCTCAGATAAGGAATAGCATCTCCCACAGTGAATTCCCCCATCAAACGCATGAACTCTCTCAAAGCCTTTATACATCTCTGTCCTTCATTCTCATCAACCCCAGTCTCATCACCAAAATATCTCTTCCTAACGGCCATTCTAAGAACCATGTTGAAAGTTAACTGAGAAAACCACTGCTTCATATCCACAAACACATAGTCACTCTCGTTCTTTCTTTTGCACCAAACATTGAAGAGCTCTTTAATCGATGTTTGAACTTCCAACACACGAAAATCTTGTAGTTGATCAACTCTGTGACTTGAGAGGATCTCTAGAGTTGCAACCTTACGCAGTTCACGCCAATAAGGACCATAGGGTGCAAAACCAAACATGGCTTGGTTGTAAGTCAAGTGTTCAATTGCAACAAGTTTTGGTCGAGATGAAACGGCCATGTCGTTTGTGGTGAAGCATTCTTTGGCCATTTCCCAATTGCTGAGTACCAAAGTAGGTGTGGAACCAAGCTTGATGGTGAATAGTGGTCCATATTTATCAGCCATGGCACCTAATGTTCTATGGGGTGTCTTTGAATTTGAACCACTCAACAGTGGAAGGTGACCAAGTATAGGCCATGCACCTTCCACTGTTGGAGCCTCTCTGCTATGATCAACTTTGGTGGAGGGACGATACAACTTGAACAAACACAAGGTGATTATAGAAAGGAGTCCAATTATTGTAGTGTTTAGGTAATTTAGAACTATATCCATTTGAATGGGTTTCAGGATTAAGAAAACGGTTGTGTATATATTGCAGGGTCTGGTGGAGAGAGATATAAATGAAAGGCTTGGATATGGTTTTGATTGTAGCTCTTTGAGAGAGATATATTTCCTATGCAAGCTTTGAAAGTTTGGATAAGTACAAAATTTGAAGAATATCTCTTTTTTGGACTATTGCATCAAAACTTTACCACATCTAGTACTTTCTGTTTTGGAATTTTTCTGTGGCTAAGATGAATTTGTCTAGCACTGTCTATTGACTAAAAAGGAAGTTATGATGTTCCACTAACAAATAAATGATGCCCCACCACCAACCCGTCAGGTACAAGAAGTCTCTTATGCGAAACAAGAAGGAAATAATCATAAATATAATTCAAAAGCATTATTAATATTTCGTTGGTCAAGCTTAACTTTTATTTTTTCAGATATTACATCAAAGAGGAATAAATAGAAGACAAAACTAAGAGGATCAAGATAGAGAGGGATAATAGGTTTACATTGTTTCAAGACACTTCAACGAAGCCTTATATCACAAGTATCACCTGGTTTCATAACATTTTGTGAGACAAACACCATTTAACTATAATAGATCACAAAAGGATAACAATGATAAAAAAGCAACAAGGATCACATAGTTTCAAAACAGTTGGGAGACAAACATGGTTTAACCAGAATCTCAAGTGGGGTAGCTTTGGTGTTGGTAAATTCAAAGGATTCAGTCATATCAATAGGTTCAGTAGATGAATTTAAGATGTCAAATGAATGCAAAAAACTCGCCAAAGTGAAATGAACCATACTCAAGCCAAGGGACGTTCCAGCACAAATCCTTCTGCCACTTCCAAATGGTAACAACTCAAAATGATAACCCTTAACATCAACCTCTGTGAGTGGTAAGGAACCATTCACAAAACCCTCATCTGTCGGTGTTCCTCTAACCATTCACTTAAAGTTTTGTCCATTTCCTTTGCAGTTTCTTTCATGGCCTTCTCATACCCTTCAATATCCAACCATCTTAAAGAAGGAACACCATCTGCCACAGTGAAAGTCCCCATCAAACGCATGAAATCCCATATATTCTTCAGAAACCTCTGCTTTATCATTGTTGGCAACATCAGTAGCACCAAAATACCTCTTACCAACAAACAGTCGGAGAACCATGTTAAATGTTAACTCAGAAAACCACTTTTTCAGCTCCAACAACACATAGTTAGACCCATTCTTTGAGCTGCAAGACCAAACACTAAAGAGCTCTTTAATTGAAGTTTGAACTTCGGAGACCCGAATGTGACATAGTAGCTTTATTCTACGATTGGATAGAAACTCGTAGTTCACGCCAATATGCTCCATATGGTGCCCAACCAATGAAAGCTTGGTTGTAAGACATGCATTCACCAGCAACAAGCTTAGGACAAGATGAAACGGCAATGTCATTTGTGGTTAAACATTCCTTAGCCATTTCCCAGTTGCTGAGTACCAAAGCTGGTTTGGCATCAAGCTTGATGGAGAATAAGGGTCCATACATGTCAGCTAAGGCACCCAAGGTTATATGGAGTGTCTTTTGAACTATTCAATAATGGAAGGTGACCAAGTATTGGCCACGCACCTGCAACTGTTGGAGCCTCTCTACTATGAGCAACTTTGGAATGATGATACAGACACAAAAGCAAGAAGATTATTGAAAGGAGTACTGCAAGAGCAGTAGTGTTTAGGTAATTTAGGAGTGAATCCATTCAGCTAGTTAAGGTTGAGTTGCAGAGGAAGAGATGTTTGGTTTGGATGCAAATGACCCTGAAGTTCCTCTGTTTTCTTTTATAAGTATAGATGTGTCTACATGTCAAATATGACATCATTTTTTGGACTATTGTATTCATAATTTTCATGATCTCCCTTTATAAATATTCATAAATTTTAATAAGATTCTATTGTTTAATGTTTTAAGAAAAATTATTCTTACTTTATATGAGGAATATGTTATCATGTTGCACGAGACATCTTATCTTATGCAACACAAAAAAAAGTGGAAGAGACCCACTAAGGAAAAAAGTGGCTCCCCACCCACTTTTTGTGTATTGCATCAGACAATTTTGTCTCATGCAACATGAGAAACATATTTTCCATTTTATATATAGTATCTGAAGTGTGAGTTTTCTCTGGTACGAGATGGGGACCAAGAGCCCGTGCATTTAATTGGTCAAGAGGTACCCAAAAAAGATGCTTTTAAATACTTGGGCTCCATTTTACAAAAAGGTGGAGAGATTGATGAGGATGTAAATCATAGAATCAGAGCAGGGTGGATGAAATGGCGCAGTGCATCTGGGTTTTTGTGTGACCGCAAAATCCCCCTTAAGTTAAAAGGAAAATTCTATAAAACGGCAGTAAGACCGGCAATGCTATATGGAGCGGAATGCTGGCCAGCACATAGGCAACATGAGCATAAGATGGGAGTAGCAGAGATGAGGATGTTAAGGTGGATGTGTGGTTACACAAAGATGGATAAGATAAGAAATGAAGATATTCGGCGAAAGGTCGGAGTAGTACCGGTTGCCGAGAAGATGAGAGAACATAGATTGAGGTGGTTTGGGCACGTGATGAGAAGGCCCCTGGATGCTCCCGTAAGAACAGAAGTTTGTTACCAAGAGCTCAACACAAAAAGAGGCAGAGGTCGGCCGAAACTTACTTGGGGGAAGGTAGTAAAACAAGATTTAATGGAGTGGGATATAGATTGGCGGACGGTGTGTCTTAGAACGGAATGGAGAAAAATTATAAGTATGGTGGAGGGTTAGACCCGCGGTTATTCCTATGTTCCAGATGTTCCCTTTTTAGTCTTTTCCCCCTTCATTTCCCCCACTTCTTCTTGTCCCTTTCTTTTTCACTTTTATATATTTATATATGCATATATATGTATATATATATATATATTATTTTTATTTTTCTTTTTATTTTTATTTTTTTCTATAATTTTATATCTTTCATGTGGGTTCATCTACCACCGACCCCAATTAATTTGGGATAAAGGTGATGTTGATGTTGATGTTGATGTTGATAATGGATCCTCTCAAGGTCAAGTAAAATTATCTCAATAATGGATCCTCTCAATGTCAGGTAAGATTATCTCAATTATTTTGTAAATAAATCATGGGTTCACATGACCTCATGAGGCCACGAAAAGATATAGTGGAGTGACTAGAGGATATTATAAAGTATTGCAATATTCTAAATTTGGCCGCTTACTTTGTTGACCTACAGAGCAACATCGTTATATAATTTATTTATGTATGACTCCGGAGAAATAATGTATTATGTATGAAGTGTTTGCAAACAATATTTTATAGCAGACAATAACATGACTTGATGAGCAAGGATAAGATAATAATGGGACATCACCTCTAGAGCGTGATGTTGAATGCCATTCACTTTTGTTTTCAAATTTGGCGGCTCACCAAATATAAAATATTATGAAGTTATTATTATTTTTTGTTGTAATGGTTAAGAAAATTCTTTTTCAAAATGGTGACTTCACAGTTCAAAATCTTTCTCACGTGGGTTGCATGCTTTAGGAATCTAACAGTTCTGCCAACTTTTATCAAGTATATCCAAACACAAAAATCAAAGTAGTCAATTTACTAAATGTTTAGGAAGAGCTGAACACTAAATAAGTGATAGTCAAGGTCACACAAAATTCATCAACATCGGTTATGGGTTAGAACATCTCTCATGAAAGATTTATGAGGTGCATCGTAAGAAGAAGGGCTCTGGCTTTGTTAAACATGTTAAAGAGATGCAAAACTGCAAAGAGTAAGATCAACTCACATGAAAGCTCTTTAGATGAATGTGCCTTAACCTTTGATTGTATTAACCCAGTTCCTTGTTGGCCCAGTTAGTAAATTATAGGCCTATAGTCCAGTTTTATGTAGGTTATTGAGTTGGCCCTATTAATTACTTTATATTAAAAAATTATAATTAATTATTATTTAAAATAGATAAATATTTTTTTTGAAATACTTAAAAAAAATAAAAAACTTAAAAATAATAAGAATTAATTATGGTGATTTTCAACTTATATGAACCCATATCAGGCTGAGACAAATTAAGCCAAAATTAGTTTTTGCATTAAATTTCTTATCCTAATCTAGAAGCTTGATAGAGTTATTCAGGTTAGTCCATCATCATACTCAGTCATTTTGACACGTCTATCCTTATTCAATAATGCATTGATGTTCATTATTATCTGAGAGAAAAATTATGGGTAATTCAGTGTCCATTGTTAATTTCAAATAGAGTTTATGTGAGTTTGTTGTAAAAGATGATTGTCCGTGCGTGTGTGCTTGAATCTGAGATGTCCAGTTCAATTGATGGGGACTAGTATTTTGTTATCCAGAGCAGTGGTGAAGGTGTCTTGATGCGGATATGATTAGAATCCTAGGCCAACGGTATGGTATCGAGGGTAAGTGTGTTGTAATTTAGAGAAAGAGAAAGGGATTAGGAATTCTGGGCGTTGAGTGCACTGGTGAATTGGTGAGGATCAATGTGATTGAATTGTATCGGTTTATGCTAATGATATTCATAATTTAACAACTTTTTAAGATATGATTAATAGCTTGATATATGTCTATGCAAACATTCAACCAAATCACACAAGAATGCAGGCTCAATTAGTTAAATGGAGGTAGAGTTCATCACTGAATCTCTACCCATTGAGTGATCTCTCACCCAACAGCACAAGGACAATGCTAAGTACAGTTTCAATTGTTTCTCATCAATAAGACTTGGAAGTTATTTATGATGGCCAAAGACAAATAACACACAGTACAAACAATCCAACATTGACCAAATTGGAATTAATCTCGTATTACAGATATAGCAATCAGAACACAAAAATTAGCGGTGGGTATTTGTTCCCCCAATCTAGGAAATGTTTAGCTTACACTCATAGTGATGGATATGGGCATACACCAAAAACAGTCTACAGATTAAAATATATATATATATAGGGTTTAGTGAGTGTACAGTGACTGGATGTAAAAATCGGTCCAGTGCACTATGTTCTCCCGCGAGAACACAGTTATAGTAAAATTATAACTATGTTCTCCCGGGAGAACACCTGAAGAACGCCATTTTAATATTTTTGTACTATGTTCACGCGGGAGAACATAGTTAAAATTCACTCACTGGACAGTCCAGTGACTGAATTTTTAACTTTTCAATATATATATATATATAATAACAAAACAAAAATTCCTGCGAAGATGATTCTACAAATCAACTAAAAATTGCAGAAAAGAAACTTGGTGTTTGAGAACGAAGGCTGGGTACTCTTGTTGATTGAATAATGGGTGAAGGGATACCTGTGCACGCTTTGGTCCTCCCTTTTGTAGCCTTCACTCCCATCTCTTGCATGCATGTACTGAACCAATCTCTGTGAAATATCCATGCTGTTGGTGTCCTTCACCTTCTGGGAGGGGACCTCCTGCTTCCACAAGGGGGAACCCTCCTGCACAAATCAACATGCTGTTAACCTATTGGATTGGTGGTCCACTCCTCATCTGTATCATAGTGCAGCCTCCCATCTTCCAGTGCAAACATGTGAGCCAGCATTATCCTTGGCCTGTCAAAGGGATAGCCATAGCCGTGGTTGCTTGCCGCCGTGGAACCATATCATTATGTCAGATGTGTCATCTTCACCCTCAGTTTTGCTGAACGTGAAGTCTGTGACTTGACCAGCTTTTGAAGGCACTCTCGCATGCTTGCCTCACTACATCCATGCTCAACACTTGAGCACTTGATTTGCATGTGTATGTTAGAGCCTTCTTGGAGCCTTGCCATCTTGGTGATCATGGGAAGAAGCTATAGTTTGCAACCTTCACCAACCCATTAAGTTTATGGACGTGTTATAGGGTGATATAAGGCACTCCACAACATGGGAGGCTCATGATTTCAATGGTTGCAGCATCCACCCATGATGATATTGATATTGATATCTTATATATAAGCATGGCCCAGGGAACAAAGCTGGAAGTTTTAAAGCTCATGCCGTGATAATTGAAAACTTTTTTTATTTTTGGAAATTGTTCCAAACCAAAGATATCGCCGAAAGCCAAAGACTAATCCCCTCAAGGCGGAGAGATCATTGAAAACTTTGAACATAAAGGCAACAACAAATGATCTGCAATGTTTTCCCGGACTGAAAGTTATCAGGAGAACATAATTATATAGATTGAAAGAAGATATTTAACTGGCTGCAATTAAACAATCAAGTGCGGCTTCTTTATACGGTCCCCTGATCTCTCTTTGTATCCAACTATACCCTGAAGGTTTTTTCATTCCCCTTCTGATCATCAACTTCTTAACTTCTTCTGCATACTCCCATTTATCCTTCAATGCATAAGTGTTTGCTAGAAGCACATAAGTTCCAGAATCCTCAGGGTCAATCTCAAAGAGATGTCTGGCTGCAGTCTCACCCAATTGCACATCACCATAAACCCTGCAAGCTGCTAATAAAGAACCCCAAGTTGTTGCATCAGCACTAGTTGCATTCTCCTTTAAGAGACTGTATGCCCTTTCCAGTTGCCCGGCCCTCCCAAGGAGATCAACTATGCAAGCATAGTGCTCAGGTAAGGGCTTGATACAGAATACCTCAGTCATAATCTGGAAAAACCTACAACCTTCTTCAATAAGACCTGAAGAGCTACATGCATTGAGTACACCTACAAATGTAACTTGGTTGGGCTTTAATCCTTCCTTTTGCATCTTTATGAAAAGATCTATAGCATCTTGTGATTTCCCGTGCTCCGCAAAGGCTGTGATCATTGCACTGTAATTATATACATCTCTGTATCTAAGTGTACCGAATTCCCTCCATGCCAAGTTTATATTTCCACATTTTGAGTGCATGTGGATCAATGCATTGGAAACAATATGCGTCCTATCTGACAAAAAAGAACAACGAGTTCCAACCAAACAAAAGGACAAAGGTTAGTATCAAGCATTTTTAACCTGAAGATTTTGAATTGGCAAAATATTAAACTACAGAAAACCAATAGTGGAAGGACTTACCACAGCAACCCTCCTCGAGATGGTCTGTTAATGTGTTTGACATATTAATATCCCGAAGTTGTGCACAAGCTGACATAGCACCCACCATTGCGACCTCTGTGATTTTAGTCTTTGCTTGTCTCATTTTATTATACATGTCAATAGCTTCCTTTGCATATCCATTTTGGGCATAACAAGCCAGCATTGCTGCACAAGTTGATGCATTCTGTGGCACTGGTATCCCATCAAATACTCTTCTGGCTTCACTCACGTTACCCAACTTTCCATAACCAGCTATCATTGAAATCCATGTAACCTCATGCTTGTCATTCATGACATCATACAATTCCTTGGCAGCTTTCATATCACCACAATTTGCATATCCGGCAACCATAGTAGTCCAAGTAAAAGAATTCCGTTCCCCCATTTTATCAAAGAGCCACCGTGCATCAACCATCATTCCCACCTTGGAATACCCACAAATCATCGCCGTCCACGCAACAACATCTCTATCATTCATTCCATCAAACACATGGCGTGCATCACAAACACAACCGAATTTCGCGTACATGTCCAGGAGTGCAGTTTGCACAAACTTGTTTCCAAGAAAACCTGACTGCACCACCCTTGCATGCACTTGTTTTCCTTCGAACATGGCAGGGACTCGCCCGCACGCAGTGAGAACTGCGGGGAAGGTGAACCCAGATGGCAAAACCCCATTTTGGTGCATTCTAGCGTAGGTAGAAATGCAATGGGGCAAATGGGTATGATGGAATAGGAACGCACGAATAAGGGAGGTCCAGAGAAAGCCATTGGGGCAGTTTGGCATTGTGTCAAACAGTTGGCGGGCATAGAAAAGATTGGATTTTTCGCGGGAAAAGTGTAGAACCCGGAGTAGCAGACTACCCAAGAAGTATTGGTAGTAATGGGATGGTTGGTGAGTGAGGAGTTTGAGAAACAGAGCTTGGGTTTGTTTGAGATGACCAATGGTTTTGGCAGCGTTGAGCAATTGTTTGAATGATGAAGTGGTAGTTCTCATGTTGAAATTGAGTCATTATTTTCAAAGTTGGAGTTGGTGTTTGGTAAGAGTTGGGGAGAAGAGTTGAGTTTGAGAGAGAGACAGATAGAGAGAAAGAGAGAGCAATGGATGAATTCAAACCTCTCTCAGTTTAGCATTTAAGTGGTTTTTGTCAAGAATTTAACTCTTTATTTTTTTTATAGATTATTCTATTTTTTTTTTCCTAACATTGTTAGGAAGGATATCGTGACAATCAAGTTATGTTACTACCAAGTGACTACCAATCAATCTTATCGTTAGATCGATTATCTTGATCCAATGGTTATATTTATTTCCATTTTTGTATGGTCATGATTTCCCAAATTTATTACTTTATATTTATTTTCTTCTTTGTATGGTTATGATTTATCATATTTAATGCTTTCACTTTAAATATGGGGAATCATGACCATACAAAGATGCAAATAAATATAACCGTTGAATCAAAATAATTGATCTAACGGTGAGATTGATTGGTAGTAGCACAACTTGGTTGTCACAATATCCTTCCTCATCATTGTTTATCATTTTTCAATAAATTTATTTTTTTCTCTATAAAAAGTAGGTAGAAAAAAATGGTAGATAGAATAATATTTTTTATAAAGATAGGTTATTGTATCTATCTTTATTCTGCCTACTTTTGTCTACCTCTTTCGACGTCATTAGAATTTAATTTCAACGATGGAAATTTACTGAATAAAATAAAGAATAGATACCTTTTTGGTTCTTAACAAATTTCACGTTGCCCTCTTTGATCCCTTAAAATAATAAAGGCTACTTGTGGTTTCTTTAATTTAAAAAAAGAAACCAGATTAATCCTTTTAGTAGTTGACATCCAACGGCCAAATGTAACGGTCAACACTTAGAACTTAGAACTTTAATTTGTTGAGTCACAATGTGACATTCCAAGCTCGACAAAGGACAATGCGGTCTTGAATATGACTTGCATCTTCATGGAGGTTGGCCATAGACCTGACGTTGCAAGAAGGGTAAAATTTTCCCAAATCAATTTCACATTCATGTCTGCAAAATAAACGATGCAATAGTCAGCTACAAAAGCTAGTTCATCATTAACAGACAATGGAATAACTACATGCTGGGATTTCAGTCTTATGCTTTTTCTTCTTTAAACCATTTTTGCCATTGCTTAGATTGAGATTCAGAAAGAAAAACCAACATTTTAACTCTCTGCAAGACATCCTTTGAATGATCAAAGTACTCTCTTCGGTTTTCCATAATCCACCAAGCAACTTCACTTGCACTAAT
This sequence comes from Gastrolobium villosum, assembly GCA_032173675.1. Taxonomy (NCBI): domain Eukaryota; kingdom Viridiplantae; phylum Streptophyta; class Magnoliopsida; order Fabales; family Fabaceae; genus Gastrolobium; species Gastrolobium villosum. Next base: position 29,931 of record JAVKPL010003996.1, read on the forward strand.
AGGGAAATGTTCAATACATTGCACTGGAAACATATAAGACAATGGTGTTCTAATTAGACGTGTAAAATCATGGTCTTCCATACTATTTATAAACTACCACGTGAAATATATCAAAGCTTTCCACTTTACCACATGAAATATTTCAAAGCATACTATTTATAAACTACCACATGTTCAATAACTGTAGTGTTTAATGTCCATTCTCCATCTATGCTTTTTCCTTGAGTTTAAAAATTATTTACAAGCAAATACATCCATTTTCCAACATTAAACACTACAACAATACACAAGGAAACTTTGCCAATCTATTCATACCAATCCATGATGCACAGACAGCTGATCCAGCAATGACAAGATCTGCCTTCGTTGCAGTTTTGAAGTTGAGATTTGCTTTGTCTTCAAGCTCCTTGATTTGTCTCCTAGAAAGCTCTTGCATCAACAAGGAACCCATAGGTAGCATTCCTTTGAGCAATTTCTTATTCCTTCTCCTCTATACCATTGTTCTCAACTTTCTTCTTTTGTTTATGCTTACCACGTGCCTTACCTCTCAAAGCATGCATTGATCGTTTGTTCCTCCTCTTCATTAAACTCGTTTTACATTGATTTGTAACATCATTTTCTTTCTTGGCCAAAGCCACATTCACTTAGTTACCAATCCCAACCTTGTTTCCAACTGTTTCATTATTAAAAGACAAGGAATTTTTTTAGGCAATCAAATCTTAATGCTGAAGGGCCGGCTTGGCTCAGTGGTAAGCATGCTTACCGTGATGTCCAAGGTCCCGGCTTCGACTCGGCCTCTCCGCAAAAGCGGGGATAAGGCTTAACTCGTATGTCCTTCCCCAAACACTCACGAGTGGGTAAACCCAAAGGGTAATCAGAAACAGCCACAATGGTAACTGGTTGCTCCAAAACCATTATGCTCCATTTACAATACTACCTTTGCTTTCTCTTCTTGGAGTTATGCTAGAATGTAATCCCCAAGATGAAGGAGAATGTTGTAGAGTTGATCTTCCACATAACGTAGGCTTCTAGCTGCTACCTAACATTGATGAAGCATGTCTTGTAAAATTTGCATGAACTTCTCCTCTGTTGTTACATTCCTCCATTAGTTTCCTAAACTATATATCATCAAAGAAGTTTGAAACCCCACTTGTAAATTTATTTCCTTTTTGGGATACCATGCATAAGAAAGAAACGTTGGAAGGAAAAATTGAAAAGGAAAACTATGTTTTAGCTCTTGATGCATTTAGATAATTTAATCAAGAATTAAAACATTTGGTTTGGGCTTGAGCCCATGAATAGCTGTTATTGGGCATTGTAATTTCCTTAACAGTTTGGGCTTGGGCCCATGAATAGCTGCTATTAGGGTTTTGTAATCCTACTTATATTTTCCTTGTAAACCGAGTGACTTGTAACGAGTGGCGGTGAGGTGAATATAGTACAGACGAGCTGGACGTAGCCTAAACTGGGTGAACCAGGATAAATCGTTGTGTCTATTCTCTCTCTCTTTTTCTTTTCCGTTTTCGATTTTTGTGTTGTCATTTTCCAACATTTGGTATCAGAGCTTTGGTTCTACGACCAAGATTGGGGTTTCACGATTTGGGTTTTTTCTGTGCATAGAGAAAACTTCGAAATTGGTCTAGAGAGGATGTCGACTGGCCAGTCACAAATCGAGGTTGAAAATTTCGAAGGAAAAGGGTTCGAGTTATGGAAGCTAAAGATGGAAGCTTTGCTCATTGACAAGGACGTGTGGCACGTGATCGAAGATGAGAAGCCATCGAAACCATCGAAACATGTCGGTGATGTAACGTCAGGTGAAGGCGAGTCGAAGGAGTTGAAGGCGTGGACCAGAGACGATCAAAAAGCATGAAGCTTGATCTGGTTATGCCTGGCAGATAACGTTCTGGTGAATGTAACTTCTGAGAAGACCGCGAAGGATCTCTGGACGAAGCTGGGAGGTCTCTATTAGAGCAAGTCACTCGTGAACAAGTTGTTCCTGCGAAGGAGGCTGTACAATATGCGAATGAGCGAAGATGATTCTTTCTCTGCATATTTAAATGAATTTAATACTATTTGTGCACAACTTTCGTCTATAGACATAAACTTGGATGAGGAAGACAAAGCTTGCACCTTGTTGTGTTCACTGTCCAACTCTTGGGAGCACATCATTGTGTCAATTGGTACTGGTGTTAATAAACTGTCGTTCGAGACGGTTGTTGCTGCCTTATTGTCTGAGGAGATGAGAAGGGTAGGTTCTAAAGGTACCAGCAATGAGGGTCTGGTTGCTAGAGATGGGAGTGGTGACAGATCAAAGTATGGTCACAGAGGAAGATTGAGGGGGCGGTCAAAGTCCCGTGATAAATCTGATAAATCTGAAATGAGGTGTTGGAGGTGCAAATAGGTTGGACATCTGAGAAGGAATTACAGAAGTAAAAGCGTAGGTCCTGAGATGCGGGATGATTCACAACCTTCTGTTTCGGGTACAAAGAAGGATGATGATGATAGTACAGGGGGCCTATACATGGCGTTTGATAGTCATAGTGACTGTAATGACTGGATTATTGACATTTAAGCATCGTTTCATATGACACCTCATAGGGAGTGGTTCTGCACCTATGAATCATATTCTAGCGGTACAGTTAGAATGAGAGATGACACGACTCATGCTATTCTGGGACGTGGGAAGGTAAAGCTGAAGATAAGTGACGGGACAATCAAGAATCTGCCGGGTTTGATGCATATTTCGGGGCTTACTAGAAATCTAATCTCCGTTGGTAGTATGACAGATGCTGGTATTAATTTTAGCAGTGAGAAGTATTCTTGCAAGCTGACTCGAGGAGATTTGGTTATTGCAAGAGGAGAGTGTCATGGTAAATTTTGGAAACTGCTTGGTAGCACAGTACTCAGTGGTGAAAGCTATGTTTCATAACAGGCAGAGGAGGACACAGATATTTTATGGCATAGGAGGCTAGGGCATATTTGAGGAAAAGGTCTGGATACTCTGACATCAAAGAAGTTAGTGGATGGAATTCCGAGCTCCTTTATGGGGTTTGGATTTTGCGAGCACTGCTTGCAAGGGAAGCAAAATCGGGTATCTTTTGATTTCATAGGAGGGAAAATCAAGATATTATATTTCTTTTACTGGTGATTTTTCAAGACATGTGTGGTTATTTTTCTTGCGCAGCAAGGATGAAGTGTTCGATAAGTTCCGCGAGTTTAAGGCTTTGGTGGAAAATCAGTTTGATCGAAAAATCAAGGTGCTGAGAACTGACAATGGAGGGGAGTTCTGTTTCACAAAATTTGACCAGTTTTGTTTAAGCAATGGAATTGCAAGGCAGAAGACTACGCCCTGTTGGACAGGTAGCTTCAATACTCAAGAGGGGGGGTGAATTGAGTATAACAAAATCTTTTCGCAAAGTACCTCCTTTGATGTTTTAAAGACTATTTCTTCAATAAAGCGATTTAATAGAAAATAATCTAAGCGTAGGAGCAAGGAAAAGGAACAGCAAAGTAAATAAGCTAGTATGCAAAGACAATCTAAAAAGGCAATTTCAATATGTAAATAAAGAGATCAGAGTTAGAGAAATTGCAAACTAGATGTATCCTGGTTCGGTCACCACCACTGTGACCTACGTCCAGACTGAAGCAGCTCGATCAACTCTTTTCACTCACTATCAAGCTTAAGGGTGCTTGACAAACCACTACACCTTTTCAAGAATTCGGGCTCTTGATGCCTTACAACCTTGCACTCCAAATTTTCTTAGGAATTTGGTGACCTTTCAAGTGTATAGGGTTCACTCCCCTAACTACTCAATAAATCAAATGAAGGTGTTTAACAATGGCTAAGTACTCTCAAAGTACAGATAATACAAGTTGAAGAATAATGGTATATGACACTCTTACAAGAATAAAGCTCAAAGAGATTTTATGATATGAAGACAAGAATAAAGCAAATAGGATGAGAATTAATGAGCAATAATGATCAAAAGGTGTGTCCCATCAATGGGAACAGTAGCCTCTATTTATAGAGGGCCCCCAAGGTTTATTTCTTATCCATTTTCGCAAACTAGCCGTTTTATAGCCGTTATTTTTGTCTCTGTACAGTGGGTAATCGATTACCATAGGATGGGTAATCGATTACCATGAAGGGTAATCGATTACTGCAGTTGGGTAATCGATTACCATGAAGGGTAATCGATTACTGAGAAGTTGGGTAATCGATTACCAACCTGTCAGCAGGTTGGATTTTGCCCCTACATGGTTTTCTCTTGATTTAAAGACAGTTTCAAAAACATGTTTAAACAGTTTATGAGTATTGAAAGTATATTTTCATGTTTAGAAATGTATTTCAATGTTGATTGATGATTTAATGCATGTTCTTTAAAAATACTATGAGCTTCGTTCATGTAAGGAATCATTTACAAATAATCCTAAGTCCTATATATTATTTTGAGTTTAGACTTAGAGACTTCTCTTGAAGCTTGTGTCTTGATCTTGTTTGGACTCCTTTTTGATAGTTGCACGATGAGACTTTCTTTCCATGCTTGTTTGTTATCATCAAAATCGTTGAACCTTTATGTTCTTTTCGTTGAGTGCATTGGTTCCACAATCTCCCCCTTTTTGATGATGACAAACTCAAAATTAAAAAAGAAGGTTAGTATTGCATGTTATAGAATTGACACTCCCCCTGAATATATAATTGATATATAAGGTGTCATTTATGTTTGAATTTTATTCTCCCCCTCTTTAACTTAATATATGCTTATACTTTGTTTTTAATTGTCACATATTTCTCCCCCTTTGGCAACATCAAAAAGCATGAGTAGATAAGGAGAAAACATGTAGATAGGTAAAGCAAAAGAGATAATGAAACATAAGTAGTGTGCCTAATAAAGTAAAGTGTAGGCAACCAGTTCAGAGAGTTAGCGAGCTAGAGAAGCAAAATGTTCAAAGTAAGCATGACGAAATAGATGCATAAGATAAGTCCAAAATAAAAACTAAAAAACTGATAAAGACTAAAAGTCATCAGAGTCATGTGGAGGCGGTGGTGGTAGAGAAGGAAGAGGAGGAATGTTGAGATGATCCTCTATGCGTTTCAGACGAAGCTCCGTATTTGCATGCCTAAAGTTCAAAGAGGCGAAGCCAGATTCCATAGTGGTCTGAAGCCGATGAATAGATGTGAGAATGGATCCCAAACTGTGGTCCGCGGAGGAAGAAGAATCAGCAGGAGGATCAGTGGCCGGATGAGGAGGGTCTTCATGGATATCAGCAGGACCAGCTCCAATGTCAGGAGGAGCAGTCGTCTTGCACCAGATGCCATTGATCTGCTTAATTTGCATTTGGGCCAGCAGATGCATTCCAAGCTTGTGGACAGCATCACATAGAGTCTCACCGTCCATGAAGATTTGCTGATGACGCAGAATCTCAACAATGACAGTAGCGTAGGGAAGTGCACCCGAGGAGTTTCCGGCTTTAATCATTTGTGAGCAGATAAAGTAAGGCCAGTTGAAACTTATTTTGGAGCGAATCACCCACATGAGAAAGAGATCAGCATCAAGCACCCGAGAGTAGTTAGAGGATCTCGGGGACAGCATGTGAGTGATCACATAATGTAGAATCCGGTTTTCCATAGTTAACATGGACACACTGAACTTGGACTGTGTGACGATGATGCCGGGTTCCACAATGGACTGCGTGAAGGCATACCGGTCATACTGGGGAAATGAATACACACCGTATTTGTGTCCGGTGTATGCAGAGCCAAAGATGCAGGGCCATTCGCTGGGAGGCACCGAGAAGGTCTTGCCCTTGATATCAGCTTTGAGAGTGTCATTTACAAAGCTGACGGTGCAGTAGAAAGCTCGAATAATGTCTTCGGAGTATTGGTCTTTTAGCAGAGTGAGCTGTAGGACTCCAGCATGAGCTAATAGATCACAGATTTCAAAACCTTCGTCACTCAGAAATTTAATGTCCAAGCATTTTGAGGCGATCACCGGACGAGAGGCATAATGTTCCTTGAAGGTGGCATACTTGGCAGCGGTAGAGAAATATTTTCCAAAAAGACATGAGCCGCGTGGCCTCTTGCGAACTTGGTGAGATGAGGATTCCATGAAGTGATAAAAAAAATCCTACAAAGGAAAAATTGTGCCAAGTTAGGGTCCAAGTAAATAGCGTATACTTAAATATAGTTCCCACAAAGCATGAATCGAACATGGTTAAAAGAAAAGGGCAATATGCAATAAGGAAAATAAAATAAAATAAAAGAAAGCATGATGGTAACAGGTTAAAAAGGCTACAAGGCATGTGTGTAATCCAAATGAATGGGAGAATCACATTGTAGAGATGACATGATGTTCTATGCATGACAGCGGCCAGATTCATGAACGGTGATGAAGGCCAGATTCATGAACGGCCAGATTTGAATAACAATATTCATGAATAACAATACGGCCGAGTATTTGAATAACAATACGGTGATGTTCCAATACGGTGATGTTCCAGACGGCCAGATTCATGAAAAACATGCAGAGAATGAAAAAAAAGAAAAAAAGACAGAAAACAGAAGTAAAGAAAAGAGAGCAATGGAACAGAAACAGAGAACAATAGATAAACATGGAAGCATATAATAGTGAGAACGAAAAAAAAGAAAATAAGCAGAAAAATAAAGTGCAGAAGAAAAAAAGATGCAGCAGAAAAAAAAATGCAGAAGAAGAACACAAAAGGATGCAGCAGTAAGATGGAAGAGATAAAGAAGAGGAGAGATCAAACCGTGGAGGTGCCGGAGGAGGGAGGTGGTGGGTCGCGGTGGGAGGGAGGTGGAGGGGGGGGAGTTCGCGCGAAGGGGGGGTTTATGATTTGGGGAAAAGAAAGGGTTTCTGTTTCGCGAAGAATAAACCCAGAATGCGCACTGGTAATCGATTACCAATTGAAGGTAATCGATTACCCTTCTTGGTAATCGAGCTTCAATACTCAAGAGGGGGGGTGAATTGAGTATAACAAAATCTTTTCGCAAAGTACCTCCTTTGATGTTTTAAAGACTATTTCTTCAATAAAGCGATTTAATAGAAAATAATCTAAGCGTAGGAGCAAGGAAAAGGAACAGCAAAGTAAATAAGCTAGTATGCAAAGACAATCTAAAAAGGCAATTTCAATATGTAAATAAAGAGATCAGAGTTAGAGAAATTGCAAACTAGATGTATCCTGGTTCGGTCACCACCACTGTGACCTACGTCCAGACTGAAGCAGCTCGATCAACTCTTTTCACTCACTATCAAGCTTAAGGGTGCTTGACAAACCACTACACCTTTTCAAGAATTCGGGCTCTTGATGCCTTACAACCTTGCACTCCAAATTTTCTTAGGAATTTGGTGACCTTTCAAGTGTATAGGGTTCACTCCCCTAACTACTCAATAAATCAAATGAAGGTGTTTAACAATGGCTAAGTACTCTCAAAGTACAGATAATACAAGTTGAAGAATAATGGTATATGACACTCTTACAAGAATAAAGCTCAAAGAGATTTTATGATATGAAGACAAGAATAAAGCAAATAGGATGAGAATTAATGAGCAATAATGATCAAAAGGTGTGTCCCATCAATGGGAACAGTAGCCTCTATTTATAGAGGGCCCCCAAGGTTTATTTCTTATCCATTTTCGCAAACTAGCCGTTTTATAGCCGTTATTTTTGTCTCTGTACAGTGGGTAATCGATTACCATAGGATGGGTAATCGATTACCATGAAGGGTAATCGATTACTGCAGTTGGGTAATCGATTACCATGAAGGGTAATCGATTACTGAAGAAGGGTAATCGATTACCAACCTGTCAGCAGGTTGGATTTTGCCCCTACATGGTTTTCTCTTGATTTAAAGACAGTTTCAAAAACATGTTTAAACAGTTTATGAGTATTGAAAGTATATTTTCATGTTTAGAAATGTATTTCAATGTTGATTGATGATTTAATGCATGTTCTTTAAAAATACTATGAGCTTCGTTCATGTAAGGAATCATTTTACAAATAATCCTAAGTCCTATATATTATTTTGAGTTTAGACTTAGAGACTTCTCTTGAAGCTTGTGTCTTGATCTTGTTTGGACTCCTTTTTGATAGTTGCACGATGAGACTTTCTTTCCATGCTTGTTTGTTATCATCAAAATCGTTGAACCTTTATGTTCTTTTCGTTGAGTGCATTGGTTCCACACGCCCTACTCACCTCAACAGAACGGGGTGGCAGAGACGTTGAATCGATCTCTCATGGAGCTACTGCTTGTTATCTGACGAACAGATTTCCTACATCAGACTTGAAGGAGAAGACTCTGTATGAAGCACTGTTTGGAAAAAGGCCAGACGTATCTCATGTGAGAGTGTTTGGCTGTGAAGCATATATGCATGTACCCAAGGAGAAAAGAAGCAAGCTTGACAGTAAATCTGAAAAATGTATCTTTATTGGGTACAAGGATGGCATCAAAGGTTATAAGTTGTGGAATCCGGATACTAGAAATGCATGCAGAGACGTTGTATTCAGGGAATCTAAGTTGAATCAAAAAAATTCCTGAAGCTCCCGAAAAGTCACAGACAGTGGAGTTGGATATGGGTTTGAAAGAGGATACAGTAAACTCACAGGTTGAATTGGGAAATTTGAATTCTGAAGCTGCTGAATATAACGAGGTAGAGGATGAATTTTCTGAAACCGAGGCTGAGGTTGAAGCACCAGTGCTGAGGAGATCCATGAAGGAAAGAAGACCATCTGAGAGGTATATACCTGAAAATTATATCATGTGTGCTAATGGTGATGTTTGTGCATTTAGTATTACAGGTGATGATCCGAGCACTGTAAAACAAGCTAGGAGCTCAGAGGATGCCAAACAGTGGGAGGAAGCTATGAAAGAATAGATGAAGTCTCTGATGAAAAATCAAACTTGGAGTTTAGTGAATCTACCTGCAGACCGAGAAGCAATTGGTTGCAAGTGGGTGTTTAAGAAGAAGGTTGGTGCCAATGGGGAGATTGAGCGCTTCAAGGCTTGATTGGTTGCAAAAGGATATTCACAGACAGAAGAGGTTGATTATGGTGAGGTATTTTCACCTATTGCAAAGTTAAATTTCATAAGACTGGTTTTGTCTGGAGCAGCTGCATATGACCTAGAGGTGGAGCAGCGGGATGTGAAGATGACTTTCCTTTATTGTAATTTAGAGGAGGTTATTTTCATGAAGCAACCAGATGGGTTCATTGCAAGAGGCAAAGAGGAGCTAGTCTGCAAGCTGAATAAATCTTTGTATGGCCTGAAGCAGTCCCCAAGGATGTGGTACATGAAGTTCGATACTTATGTGGTGAAGCTTGGCTTGGACCGCTGTGATGCTGATCACTGTGTTTATGTAAAAAGGTTAGAAGGTGACTTTGTTTTTCTAACTTTGTATGTTGAGACATGTTACTTGTTGGAAACAGTTTGAAGATGATCAGCACTGTTAAAGGACTGCTAGCAAAGAGTTTGAAATGAAAGATCTAGCCGCTGCAAATGTGATCTTGGGTATGTAGATTAAGAGGAAGTGTGAAAAAGGAAGGTTATGGTTAAGTCAGCGAAAGAAATTCAAGATGACAGACTGCAAGCTTGTGTTGACTCCCATGTTTACTGGTTTTAAGTTGTCTGCTGACTAATGTCCCAAGACTGAAGAAGTAAAAGAGGAGATGGCGTCAGTTCCTTATGCTAGTGCAGTTGGGAGTCTGATGTATACTATGGTTTGTACTTGACCTGATATTGCTCAAGCAGTGGGAGTATTGAGCAGGTATATGTCCAAGCCAGGAAAGGAGCATTGGACGACTGTGAAGCGTGTGTTCCGTTATTTCCGTGGTATGTCTTACCTTGGGATATGCTATGAAGTCGTGAAGGGCTCAAGGGGACAGACATTATTAGAGTGGAGATGCTTTGTAGATGCTAATTGGGGAGGTGACATTGATAGAAAGTCTACAAGTGTATATGTTACTTCTTCATTTGGCGGAGCTATCAGTTGGATAAGTAAGAGGCAGAGCACTGTTGTTTAATCTTCTACAGAGGCTGAGTACATGGCCTTGACACATGTTGTTAAGGAGGCTATTTGGTTACGGAGATTGTGCAAAGAGCTTAGATTTGCACGAGGAGAGATTATCATTGGGTGTGACAGTCAAAGCGTCATTTTCTTGGCTAAGAACCCAGGTTTCCATGCGAGGACCAACTATATCGGCATACAGTATCACTTAATCAGAGAGAAGATTGAAAAAGTTGACACAAAGGTCAACAATGTTGATTTTCTGACCAAGGCAGTGACTTCAGAGAAGTTTGAATGATGTACAGCTGCATTGGGATTGAAGAAACATGCGAAGCATTCACCAAGTGGGAGAATGTCTGTTTTATTGTAATTTTCTTAGCAGTTTGGTCTTGGGCCCATGAATAGCTGTTGTTAGGATTTTCTAATCCTATTTATATTTTTCTTGTAAATCAAGTGACTTGTAACGAGTGGCGGTGAGGTGAATATAGTACAGACAAGATTATTCTCTCTCTCTTTTCCATTTTCGATTTGTGTGTTGTCGATTTCCAACAGTATGATTATTCTGTAGTGGTTCTTTTTAACGGTTAAATCAAAGGATACAAGATTCAAACACCTCTCAATTAGACAATCACTACATAAAAATATTCTTAAGAAGAATTAAAGATCGGTAGTTACCTAAAATATCTTGAAATTTATTGCAACCCAAAATGCTCCAGATCAAAAGCTAGAGAAGAACAAAGGGCCAAGAGTAAGGCCTGCATAACAAATTTTAGTAAGACTCAAAAAATTGCAACACCACCAAAAACAAAAACCCAATAATGAGGAAATAACAACCTTTTACCTGCTTATTTCAAAACAAGCTTGCATCCTATATAACGCTTCGCTGACCAAAATTCATCTATGAATATCTGCATAGTAACCAACATTTATTTAGAAACTTTGCCAACATTAATTGAAATTATATATCCAATACACAACTGTGCCAATAGTAACCAAGATGTCCACTCCTAACATTTATTTAGAAAGAAAACAAGACATACATAGAGTACAATAAAACTCATTTTATAGACATATAAATCCAACGATGGATGTTAATGACAACAGCGGATAAAGTTGCATTTCATGCTTGGCTGGTGCAAAGTTAGAAACTTTGACTAGGCCTAGAAAGCAATGGAGGACATGAAGGAACTGGCAGAGATACTGGCGCCGGCGTTGCAGGGACAGGCCTTTTTGATTATGTTACCCATTGGAGAGTACAAGGCAATGTTGGGTTCAAGTTTTGAGCTTTTGGTGCTACAAGTGAAAGAACATGCATTGGAGAGAAGAAGAAGGGAAAAAAAAAGTCAGAAGGTACTCAACGACGTCGTTTTTCGTCCATGGTGGATTGTGACATCGTAGCTCAGCAACTTAACGGTACACGTCAGAAATATTATTAACGACGTTGGAGCCCCACTAATAGAATGAATAACGTGGACCTAATTTGAAAAAACTAAAGACCACAAATGGCCTTTTTTGTTTTAAGGACTAAAGCAGATATCGTGAAATTTGCTGAAGAACAAAAGGGTATTTACTCTAAAATAAATCTTTTTACTCCTTTTTTTCCCTTAGTTTTCCATCCTTTCCCTCCTCCCCTTCCAATGAAGACGTCGCTTTGATTTGCAAAATTTTCTTTTTTTAATATGTTGCCTTCAATTTGTTTCATTTTAAGTGAATTTTAACATAAGATTAAAAAAAGGGGAAGGATCCGTTTACATTTTTTTTTTTTTTGCAAATTACATTAAGTATGACCGGTTATACACTCTTGATTGAAGTATGACCGGTCATACTTAGTGTGGTTTGTAAGAGTTTGTAAACAAAAAGTTTATAAATATAACTTTCATTTTTCTAAAATAGTTAAAAAGTTGCTTACCGATACTAGTTTTGTTTCAAATATGCAATTTTGAAACATGGGAAGCCGTTAGCTTTTTGTGGGCACGATACCCAACTTTGTTTCACCTATGTTTAATGTTTTATGTCTTCAATCGCGTATAAAAAAAATTGTTTTTCTTCTTTTGCATTGTAAGATATCCAAAGTTCTGCACTATACACCTCCAAAGCATCTTCGTGTGTGATATCTTACAAAGGAGGACAGAGAAAGGGTGAAAGGCAATGAGGAAAAAGAAGGGAGTATAAGGATTTATTTATTTCATAGATCTCTATTGTTGAATGAAATTAAAATCTAACGATGTTAAAATTGATAGACAATGGCGCGCAGAATAAGAGTAGGCAGAATAATCTATCTTTTATTTAATCATTTATTTTTTCAACAGTAATTTTTATCCAAATTCACCTCTAACATAAGTAAAATTTTGGCAAATATGTCATATTTCACGGAGTAAGCAATAAAAATAATACAGAGGAGATAAGTGATTAAAAACAAAAACAAAAACCAGGGTAAGTGATTTAAAAAAGGGAAAAGTATTTCTCCAGTAACCGGAGATAAAGTTATCTTCAGTGAGCTCAATAGGACGTCGTTTTGGGTTATAAGATTAAAAAATTTAATGATAAAGATTAATATAACCCTGCAATATATTATAATTATAAAAATACCTTGATTTTCGCCTCAAAACGATATTGTTTTGAGCTCACTGGAGATAACTTTATCTCTGATGACCGGAAAAATCCTTTACCCTTTAAAAAATGGAGTAAATGATTACAGAGGAAAACACAAAGGGGTTACTTGGACACACATAGGTATTGTCGAAATAGACTAAAACGACAATATAACTGGAAATAATGTGATATTCTAAGTTATCAATAATGTATTTAATAATGATTAAAAAAATTTAATAATCGATTAAAAAATTTTAATAATCGATTACACTATTTTTTTGACACTTAACTTTGTAATTGATTAAATAGGGGCAGATTAGTATATAATTTTAGAATGAGACTAAATTGGTTATTTTTTAATTAATAAGGAGCAAAAGAGTAAAAAAAAACCCACAAATATAGACATAAAAGTCCAAGGATTTTCAAAGACTCGTATATATAGCAAGTCAAAAAGTCCTTTATGCATTTCAACATTATCCAATAAATAAAAAATAAAAAGTGATCAGACTAGTCCAATATGGATTGGACAAGATCACACATGGTTGAAGATTGAAGACTTTGGGTTGGGTGCGGTGCTTCATGGGCTGAGGTTGTTCGCTGTGTAAGTAATGGATGTTGTGCTTCCCTGGCACAATGGATCTGACTACTTGCGATAACACTTCGACGTTCAATTATATCAATGCTAGGCTTATGTAAAAGTTTTACATAGCAAATTTTTTTAACTAATTAATTATCAATCTACATAACAAAAATTGATCTGTACACAAATAAAAGTTTGACAAAGAAACATTAATCTTAAATATAAATAAGAAACATTGAGTGTCAGAGTTTCTGTTAAAAATAAATTCAGCTTACCAAAAAAAAAAAATTCAATAATTCAATGGATCTGTTGATACTAATGGAGTTTGCATTAATGCATTCGGTACACAATAACTTTTCCTATAACATAACTATCATAAAACCCAAATATAAATAAGCAACATTGAGTGTCAGAGTTTGTGTTAAAAATAAATTCAATAATTCAATGGATCTATTGATGCTAATGGAATTTGTATTAATGCATTCGGTGGACTTTGATTAGGTGTCAAAGAAGCAACACTTTGTTTCTCTGTTGTTATAGTCATCCATCAATGCACATTAATGTATGTATATTAGTTTGTGAAAATACGGAGAAAAAAATTATTCGAAAAATAGTGAAGGATTTTTTTTATCATACAGGAAAAAAATATAAATTACAAATTTATTGTTTTTTTTTCTTTTTTAAGAAAAAAAAATGCACTTTTAATTTTTGTTAAAAATAAAATAAAAAGGTAAAGATTATAGCAATCTCAAGCCTAACGGATCAGCATGAATTTAATTATGATTAATTTGGTAGTTTAAATTATTCTAAAAATAAAATATGGAAACATATCATAATTTTCCTAATATTGCGATTCAAAATGTTTTTATACTAAGGAAATAAATTTTTTATTTCCTTAGTATAAAAACACCTTGAATCGCAATATTAGGAAAATTATGATATGTTTTCATATTTTATTTTTAGAATAAATTTAAACTACCAAACTAATAAAAAAGGAAAAGATGTTTCCAAAAAAAAAAGGAAAAGTTCAAAAACTCCTGCTGTTTCCCCTTGTATTTTTTAATAATTACTTACTATTTATTTTTTGGATTTATCATCTATCATTTAATATGATCACAAAAATTTTTCTACAACACAACATTTTATTTCCAGATGCCGCAGCAAAAAAAAATAATTCTAACACGCAAAACAAATCTCTAAACATGAGATAATCACTTTTATAAAACATAACTATTATAAAACCCTTGTTTCTTTTTTTTTTTCTTTTTAATCACGTATCCTTACGTGCTTCTATTTTTAATCATTTACTTGTGCCTTTTTTGTTGCTAGGGAGGCAAAATAGATATATTTACAAAAATTCTGACAGTGATAGAAATGGATTTGGATGAAAATAATCACAATAAAAATATATGATTAAAAAAATAGAAAAAAAATGATTCTAACATAAACCAAGTGAGCATTTTAAACTTTTCCATAGTTTTTATTATTATTTATCTAATATATAGTTGCATGTTTAATACATTAAAAGAGGGGCACATTAAAAAAAAATACTGAAAATTGAAGGAGTAATTGAGATGATTTGAACTGTTGTATGTTTCTTAAGATGAATAAGAATTTATGCCACTATTTTAACACGGGATAAGATATTCTTATCATTCATTTTTTTTACTATCATTCCAGTACCATTGGATTATAGGAAAAGTTGAATGAAGATAGAAAAAAAATAACTTTTGAATCCAATGATGATTACAGTGATACTAAAAATAATGGGTAGGAGGAATATTTTATACCTTTTGATACAGTGAAGCTCAAGCTTTTGGTAGAAATAGAACCTTTAAATATCGTTGTGGTGTGGTGAGGCTTGTGAGACACAAACATGGTTATGGATATCATGAAAATCTTGTATGTTTTTGTGCCTTTGGTGGTGTTGTCCGTGAGTTCCCCGGATTCTGTAGTACATGGCAGAATACTGTCCATCCAAACAAAACCTGACCCAAATGATGCTTCTGCCACAGCTCGTTGGTTGATCTCTCAGAATTCCTGGGGTGTCTTGAAGTACACTCTCTCTACCTGATTTTTTTTTTTTTTCTTTCTTTCTTTGATCTTCGATTTGGTGTTTTTATCATGTTGATGCTTTCTTTATGATTGGCTAAGTTTTTTTTTTGTTTTTTTTTTTTTATTTTGGTGAATTGATTATAATCCGGTTAAGGATTATAAAAGTGGTCATGAGAGTCCAAATTCTTCACATGTTACATAATGAAACAAAACAAAATTGCCAAGTTTGTTATTATAATTTATATTCAGTTCTCTTTATTTGATTTATCTGATTGGAAAACTCAAATCATGTAGCTGAACTCTTCATTTCTTTGTTTCTTTGCAGTACTGTCTCTGCTGATTTGGATGGAGCACCTTTTGGGTAAGTATTTCCTCCTTTTATGATTTGATATTTTGAGCTATATAAGTGTGTTCAAGCTGAATCAAAATACAACTCCTTTCTTCAAAGTTCAAAGTGAATCATGTTAAGAGTGTTAGTCCCACATTGTGTGTGTCTCATTGTGTTAAGAGTGTTAGTCCCACATTGTGTGTGTCTCATTGTATTCTTCAATTGGTTTGCTATATAATAGAACCAATGTTGTGTAGTTTAACACAACAAGGATTACTATCAATTCCTCTTGTATCTTGATATGCAACATGGTATCTAGAGCCTAACAAGAGGAATCTTAATCCGCTTAACTTAGTTCACTTTTCCATAATTTTAATATGGTTATAGAGAGATATCACCCTCCTTGAGGGATTCTCGTTGTTATTTCTTTTTCGGGTTTTTCTTAGTATGCTCTGTGACTGCAGCTTAGACTGATCTGTCACATCAGAAAAGAATGATCCTTGGGAAGCTGTTGGGTTGACCACCATTGATCGACCACCGTTGACTGCCGTCTCCGTTGACTTTTTTAATCTTCTTTCTTCCCAAGATGGACTATTTATTCTATTCATCGTCCTCTTGAGGGGAAGCACTTTCCATGTTGCTGATGGTCATTCCAGCACAGTTGTCTTTGCCGATGATAATTCCGGCTCCGAAGTAAATATAAACTTTCCATGTTGCTGATGGTCATTCCAGCACAGTTGTCTTTGAAATAAATATAATCATTCCGGCTCCGAAGTTTTTTTGGGGTAACACACTTTAGTTGTTGCTGATGGTCATTCCAGCACAGTTGTCTTTGCCGATGATAATTGAAGTTGATTTGAGGGGGAGCACTTTATGTTGCTGATGGTCATTCCAGCACAGTTGTCTTTGCCGATGATAATTCCGGAACTCGAAGCTTTTTGAGGGGGAGCACTTTCCATGTTGCTGATGGTGTTCCAGCACAGTTGTCTTTGCCGATGATAATTCCGGCTCCGAAGTTCCTCTTGAGGGGGAGCACTTTCCATGTTGCTGATGGTCATTCCAGCACAGTTGTCTTTGTCGATGATAATTCCAAAACCGAAGTTCCTCTTGAGGGGGAGCACCGTCCATGTTGCTGATGGTCATTCCAGCACTGTTGTCTTTGCCGATGATAATTCCGGCATCTTCCTTACCGTCGTCCATGTTGCTGATGGTCATTCCAGCACAGATGTCTTTGTCGATGATCATTCCGGCATCTTCCATGTTGATGTTCATTCCGACGCCGTTTTTAGCACATTGTTGATTTTTGGTTTCTCATATAGGAGATTTATTTTGATGTTATGTTACTTGGTCATTTCATTTTGTTGATGTAGCACTGTTGCTTTTGGTTCCTAATAGGAGTATTATTTATGTATCAAGCTTGTAGCATATGATCTATATGCTACAGCTTGAGGGGGAGTGTTAAGAGTGTTAGTCCCACATTGTGTGTGTCTCATTGTGTTAAGAGTGTTAGTCCCACATTGTGTGTGTCTCATTGTATTCTTCAATTGGTTTGCTATATAATAGAACCAATGTTGTGTAGTTTAACACAACAAGGATTACTATCAATTCCTCTTGTATCATGATATTTAACAAATCAGTCATGGCTATGGTTTACTGTTTATTGGAAAAGGGTTTTATTTATGGGAAATGTTACTCTTCAGCTTCAGGAAATAAAAGTTATTTGATGCAATCACATGCTTTCCAGAATACGGAAAAAAATATATATATATATATAATCTCAGGATACGGAACCATATCCTGAGAAGCATGTGACAGTTGGATATAACTTCTCTCGAGCAACAGGAGATTAATAGCGCATTTTATTTATTTGGTTTTGTGTTGTATGCTGATGAGTGATGCATAATGGTTCAGGTCAATAAAATAGGAATTTTATCAAGATAGTGTTAATCTCATTCTTTTCTTTAGCTATTCCTTTAACTTTTAATGCAACCAGCCTTCTGAATTAATTTATGTGCTGTACATAAATTCTACAAATATTTTATACACTTCTTGATGTCCATGGTTTTAAGCTTAGATAAAATAAAAAAAAGGGTTTTCTGTGAAATATCTTATGTCATAACTGTAATCTTAAGTTTCCTCTTTCCTTTATTTCCCAAAGTAGTCTTTAAGTTATATTATCTATATGCAGGAATGTGGTATCCTTTAGTGATGGACTACCTAACAAAGGAGGTGGCATCCCATACTTTTACTTGACAAGTCTAGATCCAACAGCGAGAAATGCATTGAAAGATCAAAGAGCTTCATTCACAGTCAGTGAATACCCTCTTGGGACCTGTGGCAAGATAGACCCAGAGAATCCTACTTGTTCAAAAATTACATTAACAGGAAAGGTGACTGAAAAAATGAATTCTGTTGAATATGATTATGCATTAAAATTATGATTTATAGGGTCGACCCAGTTCAAATACCCACTTCGTGAGTGTCTGGGGAAGGGAATACTCTAGGTAGTCTTTCCCCTACTTTTTGCAGAGAGATTGATTCGAACCCGCGATCTGATACACCGCGGCAAGCAAGCTTACCGCTGAGGCAAGCCGGCCCTAAAAAAAAAAAGTATGATTTATATGCAGGCAAAATGAATCCTCATTGAATATAATTTATTTAGGGTGGCTTCGTTCTCGGTCATTGATCCACTTGTATCCAATAATTACATAATTAAAAAATTAGAGCCATTAGATATAAGTGGGATCAACGACCAAGATTGTAAGTGTAAGTTACATCGATGTAAGATGATCCTAACTCAATTTATTTAATGTTTTAAATTATCATTGAAATGTTAAGATGACAAGAAGAAGACAGGTTCGTGAAGCGCATTTGCATATCTTGATTCAGATCTTACCACAAATTTCCTGCATATAGGTGTGAATTTTGTTTTGTTTGGTGAAAGTACCTTGATAACCATATCAGAAAAAATATTGGTGACATAGTTCAAATTTTATGGAATTAGAAGTCTATTATTTATGGATCTGTTAGTTCCAATTTGTTTAGTTAGTTCTTCTGTATAATACTTATTAAAGAAAAGGGAGAGCGGAATGTTATATTTACAAACTTTTTATTTACAAATTACATTAAGTATGACCGGTCATACTTCAATTAAGAGTGTATGACCGGTCATACTTAGTGTAATTTGTAAAAAAAATTGTAAGCGGATACTTCCCCAAAGGGAAAATCATAAAGAAACTGCTTTTGGTTTACGCAGATAATAATTCTTGGGATTTGACAACTCTTCCTTTGCGTTTCAGCTGAAATTGGTTGATGAAAAGTCCAAGGAAGCCGAATATGCTAAAAATGCCTTGTTTTCCAAACATTCAGAGATGAAGGGTAATTGCCCAAAAAGCAACGAATTAGAAGCATTTATTCTTTCCCTTGTCATGTCTTGCTCTTTATATACACATCGGTTACTAGAATCTGATTCATTCCTTTTTGTTCTTTTGATGTTTATCAGGCTGGCCTAAGGATCACAACTTTCAAGTCTTCAAATTAGAAATTGGAAATATATTTTTAATTGATTGGTTTGGTGGTCCAAAACCTCTCACAGTGGAAGAGTACCTACATCCTAAAATTGTACGTCTGTAATAGTAAGGGGAGGGGAAAAAACCAACTTGTAATGTCTAAAGTGTTGGAAATTAATAAAAAGTGTCATTTTGCTAATTCATGTATGCTTCCCAACATGATCCTATCATATTATACACATGAATGAATAGAAAACTCTCCCCCTCTATAGGAAAAAATGGAGATAGATGTGTAATTGTGACCAAAGTTATCAAATGCGAATTGCGGCATGTCATGACCAACCCTGAAAAATGCTATAGCATTATAGCAAATTGTGGTTGTGGAAATAGCAGATAGATATATAACAAAAATAACGACAAAAAGAAACATTTTTTAAAGGCAGAGATAGAAGAAGTGACAAAGAGAGACACAGATAGACTAAAAATTCTTAAAAACTTTCTGTTAGAATTTAAATTTAAGACAAAATTGACATTTTGTCTTGTGACAGCAATATGGACGCAAATACAATCGCAATGGCCGCTCTTGCGTTTCGATGCAGTGCGATGTGGTTTCTTGCGGCAAGATACCGCAATATCAATTCGGCACAGCTCTCGACGCTATTGCGGCACAATTAACTAATATGGTTGCAACAATGTGTATCCCTGCAAAAGCCCGGTTTTTTTGTATATTGATGTTTGACTAATGTACCAAAGATGTAGCAGTGCTACAGGAAAGAGAATTGTTGAAAAGAGGAGACATAAGGGAGAAATGAGTCAATAATCTTCTCTGCTTTTCATTCCAAATGCACACCTATTTAATAGTAAATGTTTGTAACTGAATTACCATCAAATCACAAAGGGAAATCCTAATTATGTGGTAATGAAAATAACAAAAACAAAGGAACGTATATTGTAGAATTAAAAACAAACACATATTGTAGGTGTGGCCATTGGGAGCATCTGCTTCTGTGTATAAGTGGGTTGCTACAAAAGATCCCAGTATTTAGGGCATGTTTGGTACATAGTATAGGATAAGATTTGACAGTATAAGATCTGATAGTATAAGATCTGATTAAATTTTAATACTATCCAGCGTTTGGTATAGTATTGTATAAGATAATATCCTTCAATATTTTAAAAATTAATATATTAAAAAAAATTATTTTAATATATTAATATTGAAATGATATATTAGTTCTTGAGAATTGTACTGGTAAACAATTTTAATACATTAACCCCTTATCAGGCTTAATCTCACCCCTTTAGGCCTAATTAAGTTATACATCAATTTGATGTATTAAAGAGTTCTACTATATAAGCTTATACTATACGATGGTCACACCAAACAACTACCAAACAACTGAAGATGTCATAACGTATAATATAAGCTTATATTATCAAGTTTTATACATCACAGCAAACAGTTATGCAAATGTTTTCAGTATGTTGAAAACAAATGCCGAAAGCATGTCTACAATGGCACTTTCCCAAATAATAATCTTGGATCATGGTTATTCCTTTCTCATGTGAAAGCTTTTCCAGGCTTCACACTGTTGCAGAGGAAACAACATTCCCGTAACTTAAAATAACATGCTACTAATGAAACCTATATGGTACCATCTGTAGCTGTCATTGATTATATTTAAGAAATGGAAATGGAGTTAAAAAGAATTATCCTAATAGCACCATGCCTTAATGGATTTATTGTTACAAATTTCAACACACACACACAGAGAGGAATGCACCAATAGAAATGTGATAAAGCTGGAAACCGGTAAGCCTGATTATTTGGTATTTGATTGCAAAAGGTTAGATTATTGTCAATTCAACATAACATTTCCCATGACCTTTTTATCAATTTTCATTCAGAATACTTCTCAACAGAATCTGACGAAACACTACATTATTTAAAATTAAGGACGTATTAAATTCTATTTTCGCAGTGAAAATACATTCCAGTTGAGAACTCATCACTATTCATGACACTTATTCAATGCAGTTGAAGAAAATATATAGAGAGATATATACATCATGTATATGTCCTTCCTAACACAGTTTGAAATCTTTTTTTAAGACTACAATGGCAAAAGCCACTCAGCTTAACAAGTTACAACACAATAACTTACAAACTGATGCATCACAAGCTGTTTAACCTACAGACCCCTCTAACTTCAAGCTCATGAGTTGGTTCACCTCAGAGCCAAATTCATCTGGAAGCTCATTGAAGACATCGCGGCAAAACCCAGAGATCATAGCAGCCATGGCTTTTTCATAGTTTATTCCCCTTTGTTGAAAGTAAAACAATTGATCTTCACCAATTTTGGATGTACTAGCTTCGTGTTCAATTCTTGCCGTAGGATTCTTCACCTGCAAAATAATTATGATCTAATTAGCAAAATAAAAGTTTCATTGCATGTTCTGATTTTCAGGAAAAATATAGAAAAAGGGGGAAGGAATGGGGACTCTAAGGGAAGTCAACTGCACAAATATAGTACTTTTGAAATAGAGAAGAACTAACTCCTTGCCCTATATTAGAATATAGCTTAGCTTTCTGTAAAGCTTTCTCTTTGTGCAGTTGTATTTAGCTGCATGATGTTACTATAAGATTGGTTGTAGCATATCTTTCCCTGTTCTTCTGTTAGGCTTATTGTTATAAGCTTAGTTAGTTGTTTGGGTTGTTAGTTGCTGGCTCATCATCCCTTAGCTCCGTAAATAGAGCTGTACCTTTGTATTCTATTAATAATGAAAATATAGAAAACATTCAGTAAATCAATGGCTCTCTCTCTCTCTTTCTCTCTCTCTCTCACGTGATTTCTAATATGGTATCAGAATCTCGCCGCCCCCCACTTTCTCTCGTGGACTCTCTTAGCACAAGTAGGTTGGGCCTGTTGCATCATCCACTCTTCAAGCCCAATGGGCTCTCGTGTGAGGGGGCGTGTTGAGATATATAGTCCCACATTGGTTGTATGTGCAACTAATGTGGAGTTTATAAGGCCTTGGGCACTCCCACCCTTTGAGCTAACTTTTGGGGTGGTGTATCCCAAGGTTCTTTACATGGTTTTGAAATAGAATACATGTTTATTTTGAAATAGTCAGGGAAGTCAACTGCACAAAAATAGTACTTTTGAAATAGAGAAGAACTAACTCCTTGCCCTATTAATGATGAACTCTTTCAAGTTTCAACCAGCAACATGAGACCTAACACATTGCAGCTACCTTAACACTAAAGCTACTTTTGAAGAAGCTCCTATTAGCCAAAGGAAACTGGAAAATGGGAAGATCAGAACCAGGAGATCCTCTTGAAAGAGATAGCATGATTCAGCAGTATAAGAAATACTAATATTCTGTAATAGAACATCCAAGAAACTTATAGTTCTTGACATATATATGGCTTCCCCATAGCTGTTCAAATACTTACAGATTTCTCAGCATGAAAAAGTACACACTTACACAGGGCATAAACATATGTATTATGTTGAATTTAATCTAATCATGTTTTTATCTTATCTAGGGTTTAATTCAATTACAATGGTTTCAATTTAAATTCATGGACAATTTACCACTATCTGATGATTGTGCGTTCTTTCATCCAAAGAACTTACCATCATTTTTCTATAAAAGTCTTGCGGTATGGCATTCTTACCTAACCCTAACTTTGAATGGATCAATTAACAAGATTTTTTTTTTTGTTATAGAAAAAATCTTCAGTTCTTATCTTTGTTACGGAAATTGTTTGTTCATTGGTTTTAAATTCGTTTGGTTATTTACTTGGTGGAAGTTTCCAGCTTCTTTGACGTGGATAGTAGCATGGGAGACGTAAAAGAATTTCATTTGCACCTTTGTCTTTTGAATCACACCCAATATACAAGGTGAAATTGCTAGCATCTGAGATGTAAAAGAATTACATTTGCACCTTTCTCTTTCTGAATCACACCTTATATACAAGGGAAAACACATGAATGAATAGAAAATTCTCCCCCTCATAAACCTTCTCTGCTCTCACTATTTTCTCTGGAACTAATCAAGGGATAACTTTTCTTTCACTAGTTTTCTCTGGCTAATTACAGTTAGTGTTCTTGGTTTCCTTGAAATCCGTGGACTACAGAATTCCGGTTACAATCTTTCTCTCACTCTTCACTTCTTTGTCCTCTCCCTTAATTTTATTCTGCTAGGTACCAGGTTGTTATCAAGGCTCAAACTTATTTAACAGCCTATATACCAAAATTATTAACACTGCCACATACTGAAACAAGCATAAACAGAAATCTCAAATTTTTTGCAGAGTAAAAATTTATTAAACAAATAAAAAAGAAAGAACTTACCTGGATGTAAGGATATGTATTGGCAGCTGCTGTATCACCAATAAGCATTGAGTCACACTGAGAGGAGTTTCTAGCATTCTCTGCCTTTGATTGAACCTGAACAAGCCCTCTATAACAGTTCCTTGAGTGTCCAACTGATATACCCTTGGAGATAATCCTACTCTTTGTGTTCTTCCCCTTGTGAATCATCTTTGTACCTGTATCCGCTTGTTGATAGTTATTAGTCAAAGCAACCGAATAAAACTCCCCAACAGTATCATCTCCCTCCAAAACAACACTGGGATATTTCCAAGTAATAGCTGATCCTGTCTCCACTTGTGTCCATGATATCTTAGAGTGTGCCCCAGCACAAACTCCTCTCTTTGTGACGAAATTGTATATCCCTCCATTCCCATCCTCATCCCCAGCATACCAATTCTGCACAGTGGAGTACTTAATTTCTGCACCTTCAGCACAATACAATTCCACAACAGCAGCATGAAGCTGGTTCCTATCATAAGAAGGTGCAGTACATCCCTCCAAATACTCCACAAAACTCCTATCATCTGCAACAATCAAAGTCCTCTCAAACTGCCCAGTCTCCAAAGCATTGATCCTAAAATAAGTTGAAATCTGCATAGGGCACTTAGTATCCTTAGGAATGTAACAAAAGGATCCATCACTAAAAACTGCTGAATTCAAAGCTGCAAAATAGTTATCCCCACTAGGCACAACTCTCCCCAAGTACTTTCTAACCAAATCAGGGTACTCCCTAATAGCCTCAGATATTGAACAAAAGATAACACCAGCTTTCTCCAAAGCCTTCCTATGAGTTGTAGCAATTGAAACACTGTCAAGAACAGCATCCACTGCAACATTAGCCAAACGGTTCCTCTCATTCAGAGGGACACCCAATTTATCAAAGTACCTAAGGAGTTCAGGGTCAGCATCATCAAGGGAATTCAAGGTGGGTTTCTTCTTTGGTGCAGAGTAATAGCACATATCTTGAAAATCAATTGATGGGTATGTGTTGTCTGACCAATTAGGTTCCTTCATGCTCAAGAATTTTTCAAAAGCACTCAACCTAAACTCAAGCATCCAAAGGGGTTCCTCTTTCAAGGAAGATATTAACTTTATGGTCTCTTTGGAGAGACCTTTGGGAATTGAGAAGGAATCGATGTCGATGTTGAAACCGAATTTCTTGTCATAGTCACGATTGCGAAGAATCTCACGGATTTTTTCATCTGAGCTTGTGGGAGGAGAAGGAGAAGTGAAACCCACATCAGCACCAACGTTAAGGACCCTTGAGCTATGGTTTCTTTTGGGTTTCAAAGTTTGAAGCTTTGGAGTTCGGAGATTTCGGAACTTGGACTCGGAAAAAGTGGGTTGATGAGAGAAGGTTGAGACACCGTTCGCAAGAAGACGAAGAGAAGCCATGGATGAGGTTTTCTCAAACAAGGAGATCCTCACAACAACAACAACACCACGTAGGAGCAATTTTTTTGGTCTAGATTTAATCCACATCAACTACGTAATTAAGTTGTCATGAAAATTAATGCTTAATAAGAAAAACAAAATCATTTTTTGAATGCAAAGAGAAAAAAAAAAAAATCAATCCACTATATTATTTTTTTAAATATTTTATAAAAGTAAATGAAATTGTTTAGTTTACGGGAAATATTATACTTATTACCTATTTTTCTTACTACTTCTTAGTACCAAATATTAATCGTTGATTTCCGCCAATCTAACGGTTGTAATTTATGGGATCATAATTATTAATTAATTATTAATTTGTAATAAATTATAACCATTAGATTAACAGAAATAAACGGTTAAAATTTGGTAGTAAGAAGTAGTAAGTATAACTTTTCTCATCCCCATTGTTTATTAAAAAATAAATAAAAAAATATTAAATGAAATAAAATCAGATAAATTGTCAGACTTATTCTATTTCATCCATATCATTCAAAAGTATAATAATTAATATTATTCTTTTATAAAATGGCGGAAAAGGAACACGTAAAAAAATAAGAGAAAAAACATGAAAAAAATCAAAGCATGAATTTTTTAAAAGTAGGTTAATATTACTATATTCTTATTCCATTCATCATCAAATTTTCAATAGAAGCAATGTATTTATATATAACTCTAAATATGATAGGAAAGTAATTATATTTCATGGGATAATTACATTAGGTTTGGTGTTTGTCATTTTAAATGACATAAGTTATGTCATTTTAGAAAAAAGATAGACAAAAAAAAATGGAAATCATGGAAGAGAGAAAGTGGGTGATTTTTTTTTAATTTAAATTTTAAATAAAAAAATTTATTTTGTGTCTATCTCTCTCCTAAAATGACATAACTTTATGTCATTTAAAATGACAAACACTTCTTTCAATTACATTATGGGGTTTACATTTGTCATTTAACATGACACAATAAATTTTCTTACACACAATATTTTGTGGGACCCATATATTTTAAAAAAAAAAAATTACAGCACACAAAACGAATCTCTATAACATTATACATTCACTTTTCATACTACATAACTCTTATAAAACCCTTTCATTATACATCCAACATTATGAAAACTCAAATATCATCCATACATACGAGATGTACCTGGTTCGACCCAATGGCGAATCCAAAAACAATTTCTGTGGGAGGCGAAAATCAAATATTAAATCTGTTGTACATTGATCCATTCTAATCAATAATTCTTTATTTATCTTAATTTAGTTATTTATCTCACACATTAGTAATGGCATTTATGTTATTAAAAAATTATTTTTTGGAATCATTTCTTATGCTCTATTTGTTTCCAAGAATGTCAGGTCAAATTATATGTCATGGGATCTCATGAGAATTTTCATATCTTTGGACTCTATTTCTCTGCCATCAGGACATTTTATTAGCAGTCTTATTAATTCATTATGTGGAATATTATAACAAGTCTGTGGAGCATGCCCATAAATACAAAAATCATCAAAAGTCTCAAACCAATCATCTTTTAAGCATATACAAAGACAATATAATTTATGTGCTTTGACTATTTTTGAAGACAGTGTGAAGAAACTTAAGGTTTGGGAGTTGATTTTTGGAGGGGAATGAAGGAAAGAGGAGAGTTTTAGTAAGCTCTTTCCTTATTTGTGAGTTTAAAAAAATGGAGGAAGTGAATTGAGAATTTTTATTAAACCCTCTAAAACCCTCATTCTTCATAAAATTAAAATTTCCCCAATTTGGAGGGTTTAATACATTGCAATGAGATCATAACATTCCACTACGCTCTGCAGTCCCGGTTCCTACTCGGGCTAGCCTTTTACTAGCCTTGGGTGAACACTGCAATGTTAACGTCACCAGCCGTGCTGCTCGATTGCAACTAGGAGACATAGTGGAAGGCTGTGATACCAATTGATACGAACCTTGGGATGGCCTCACCTCAAAAGCTAGCTCATGAGGTAGGAGAGCCTAAAATTCATATAAACCCTACACCAGGACCTGTTTCCGATGTGGGACTCCAAATCTCGTATCTTGCAATGAGATCGTAATAGTATATAACTATATATTGGCTTTGGGTTCTTTGATTCTTCCCCCTCAACAACTGACTTTTTAGAGTGGGTTCTTGGAAGGTTGTATCATTGGTGTTTGGCTTTGTCATTCTTTGATATGCTTCACTTTACCAATCTTAGGTTTAGCTAAAGAAATTTTCTTAGTGGAGCCTTGCCCTTGGTCCGAGGGGAATTTTTTTATAAACTTAAAGATCCAATAGGATCTCTTCCCTTTTCAGGAAAAGGTGTGGTGTGAATGACCTCTTAGATACGAACGTCACAACATGCATGTGTCTCACTAAAGGATTTAGGGACTTTATCTAAGATTTAAGATTATGCGACTGTCTGCCTGGAAATTAGAATGTGTGCGGATGATATGTAATATTTTTAAATAAAATAGTGTAGCAGTTGTTGATTATCCTATGCTAACATCTTGGTTTCTGTTTCAGGCATTAATAGATGCTACATCCTCTGACACCAGTCTGGAGGAAGAGACTGGCATTAGAATGGTGGCTTTGTTTGACCACGAGGAATATGGATCTAATTCTGCCCAAGGAGCTGGCTCTCCTGTGGTGCATGATGCTTTCTCTAGGATCACAAATTCTTTGAGCTCAAATTCAAAGGTATAATGCCCTTTTTTATGCTTAAGGAATATATGGATTACTTATTTAGTGTTATTGAGCAAATGTATTGTTGTTTACTTTCCATTGAGGATTAACGCATGTAGGTAGTACCTTTATCACATGACACTATAGATGTTAGGGTAAATTGCACTTTGAATTTTTTGTCCAAATCAACTTTAGTTCAATAAAAATTCTACACTTTACATCTATCAATTTTAGAAGCATACACCAAAACCTCGTAAATATTCATAAACACAGTAAATGGTAATTTCTTCCCTAAATTACACAAAATTACCAAGATGCATTGTTTTCTGTACTTTAAAACATAGTATTAGAAGAGGTTGAGTTCAATGCATAAACTAGGAAAAAAGAAAAATAGTGGAATATGTTGTGAGTTCTGATTGAAACAGCTAAAAATAAAGCATTGGAAAAAATCTGGACTTTTCTTTTTTGGCAAAGAAAATGATCACATCCACAGCGAATGACCTTTTAATTGTTAGTTTTAACTAAATATTAACAGTTTGAGTGTTTCTGAATCTTCAAGGGGTTAACAGGGTAAAGATTATGTTTCTGAAACATGAGTGGAGTAATCTGTAAGGTTTTAATCGTTGGTGTACTAAGATTGAGGTAAAAATGTTATTTAAATCTAGGTAAGCGTTGTGGTTATTTCAACCCTCATTATTTATTACAGCACCACTCCATTAGTCAGCATTCGAGATATTTAAATGGTGGAACAACCACAATTTAATTATGCTTTCAATCTTTAATTAGTTTTCGTTACGGTGATTTTGTTTTAGCTTCTTGAGAAAGCAATACAAAGAAGCTTCCTTGTATCTGCTGATATGGCACATGCACTACACCCAAACTACACGGTACGTCTTCTTATGTGCCTTGATTTACTGTTGCCGATAATTCAAATTGTTGATCCTTATCGAAGACCTAATTTCTCATAGGACAAGCATGAAGAAAACCATCAGCCTAAACTACATGGAGGACTTGTCATTAAACAGAACGCAAATCAACGCTATGCAACCAATGCTGTCACATCCTTCATATTCAGGGAGATAGCATCAAAACATAACCTTCCTGTTCAGGTCAGCTTAGTGAAAAGTTTTATCTTTGTCTCTTTTCCTCCTCTCTGATTGGAACAAATTGTGTCTGCGGAGGAAGATACAATCGTTAGAAAAGCCCTCTCCACTTTAGTATCCGTAGTTTTTCAAGGAGCAAAATTATTACATGTTTCGAATTATCAGAAGAAACAGTGGAGGATTGGAATTGTGTGAGCACTAGTATTGAGATAATGAATTATAACGAGGTATGTTGATGTAGGACTTCGTGGTGCGCAATGACATGGCTTGTGTATTCTAATGAATATTAGATAAAATTATCTAAAGTAACTTTATAAACTTTAAACCCAAATATTTATATTTATGAGATAATATAGTAAATAAGAAAATTGATTTGTAAAAGCTACTTTTAAGGAGAAAAAACTGATCAAAATGTTATTAAGGTAGAGTTAGAAAATTATTCTGTAAATTAAAATATAACTAAAAAAAATTTCATGCCCTAAAAAAATCAATTAATATGTAAAATTAAATATAATGATTTTTTTATTTAAATCATGCTTATACAGTCAAAAAATGCATATACATATATATTTACAAATAAGTAAAACAAAATCAACTAATATGATTCGATCAAATTAACAACGATAATTTTATCACTTTCTATCCAAATATTTTTTCTTTTATTTTTTTTCATTAATTTATTCATAAATAATTAATAGGAAAAGTGTGTGATGATCCTTTTAAAAGAGATAAAGAGATCGATGGATACCAAAAAAAAAAGAGATAGATAACGAGGGAAAGAGAAAAAAAATCCACACTCTCTTCCCCATAATTTATATATTTCTCTCTCTTAAAATAATATAATTTTATATCACTTAAAATAATATATATTTTATATCAGGGTTCGCTTTTTCTGCAGTTACTGTATATAAGTTATCTGCAGTAACCCAATACGACGTCGTTTTGAGGCGGAAATCATGGTGTTTTTGAAATTTTAATTTATTTCAGGGTTAAAATAGTATTTATATTTATAATTTTTTAAGATTTCAATACCAAAATAACGTCATTTTAGGAATAAATGCAGATAACTTATCTGCATTAACTGTAGAAACATCTTTCCCTTTAAAATAATACATATATGTTTATTGCCATGAGAAATATGGGGGAAAAAATTAATTTATTGTTTTTTAAATAAAAAATTACTAATTTATGGCAGCTTTGGAAATAATTACGCATTTATTGCACAATATCACGCCCAATTTGGGCGTCACCAATGACGCCCAATTTGGGCGTCACTCAAGAGGCTATCACGCCTAATTTAGGAGTCACTCATCAGGTGTTGACAAATGTCACAATTTTTTTCCAAAAAAAATCAACAATTTAATCGTAAAACTTGTGAAGGCCATAACTCTTGGCTCGGGTATCCGAATCAGGTATTTTTTTTTATTCCACATAACTTTTCGAGATCTACATAATGACACCTCATTTGACATATTTTATCTCTCACAAACATAATTTGAATTTGCAACAATGAGACTTTATCTTATAAGCGTTAGATTGTGACCCAATAAATTAATAATTAATTATTAATTAATAAGTGTGACCCAATAAATTATAATCGTTAGATTGACGAAAATTAACGGTTAAGATTTAGTAGTAACAAGTAATAACAAAAAAAGTAGTAATTATTACATTTCCCTTATTTATTTCTATAATAGCGGGAAACAGTGTAGTTTAATATAAAATAAAAAGAAAAGTAATATGACAATAACATGCCCCCAAACAATACAATAATATAATTTATAAAAAAAATTATATTTGATTAAACTCTCAAATCCTAATAGTTGTTAAATTATTAAAAAATAAATAAGATAACATAATAAAAATAGTAAAAAGATCAATAAAATCGATAAGTAATATAATTTGTATGAATCATTAAATATAAATAGAATAATAATGAAGGTAAGAGATCTTATTTTCATATCGATATAAATTGTCATCATTAATTCCAGACCACGAATAATAACCCAGAAGCTTATAGCTTATGAATGTTTTTCAAAAATAAAATCCTTATTCCTTAGAGATTTAGAATATTCATTTAATTATTTCCTTTATTAATACAGATCTCTCAAATTGATTTTTGAGTTTAAATCACAAATCAAATATTTATTTTGCAATAAATGTGTCATTATTTATCTTTATTAATACAGATAATTTCCTCTTGAGTGACGTCCAAATTGGGCGTGATTGGTGACAAATATGTAGGTGATTACTTGTTGGGTTAATGATTTAGGGTCCACAAAGAGGAAGCAGGAATTCTAAAAAAAAAAGGAAGCGGGAAAGCAGCATTGACCGTGCGATTAAGATAGACGCGTTAAGTATGGACCGTTGGATATGGGGCTGTGAAACTATTTAAGTACAACTGCTATACGAGGCTCTGCAGATTTGGTTCATGCTCTATATTTCTTTCTTTCTTTCTCTGAGTTGAAGTAAGCGAGGAAGGATTTATACAGAGACGATGGCATTCCCAGAATCTCGTGCACCAAAGAAGAAACAACGCCTTAGTTTGAATGGTGATGTTTATGGTAATTTTGATGTACCTTTTGAATACTTCTCATTATCAAATATGTCAAGTCTTGAGAAAAAGGATTTGAAATGGAGGTTAAATTGGGAACTTGAACAAGTAAGGGAAACTCAGAAGAAAGTTGATAGTATGGACTCACATATTGTTGGATTATCCCCTTCTAGTGACGTAAGGAGCTGCAGTGCTGGACAGAAGAGGCCTAAGCTGGAGAGCAGGCATACAAAACTGGAAACATCAGCCCCACATGGTAAGAAAAGGCCTTTACCAGGACGTAATGGTCCCAAGACAAAGGGAAGTATGTCTAGGCATTTTGAATATGTGAAACCTGCTACACTAGTGACTTCATATGCTACATCGATGAAACCATGTGAGAAATTACTTAACAATTTGATGTCACATAAATTTGGTTGGGTTTTTAAGACACCGGTTGATGTTGTTAAATTGAACATTCCGGATTATTTCACTATCATCAAACATCCAATGGATTTGGGTACTGTAAAGAGTAGAATAACTTCTGGTGAATATTCAAATCCTATGGATTTTGCTGCCGATGTACGGCTGACTTTCTCGAATGCAATTACTTATAATCCACCTTGCAATGATGTACATATCATGGCAGAGACCCTTAGTAAAGTTTTTGAAAAGAGATGGAAGACTATAGAGAAGAAAATTCCTGCTGTTGATGGTGGCCCATCTAAGCCTTCAAGACATGTTGCTTGTGTAGAAACTGAAATTTCAGATCGAATTCCTCCTGCAAAAAAGAAGAAAATATCATCAAATGATACTATTGTCAAGCCAATGCCTATTAAAAGAATTATCACTGAAGAGGAGAAGCATAAATTGAGTCTTGAGTTGGAGGAGGCAATGCTTGGAGAGTTGCCTGAAACTATTGTTGATTTCTTGAAAGAGCATTGTTCTGATGCAGGGCAAACCAATGATGATGAAATTGAGATTGATTTTGATGCTCTTAGTGATGATACCTTATTCAAAATGCAGAAGCTTCTTGATGAGTATATGCTGCAGAAGTAAAAACTCCAGGCAAAAGCTGGACAGTGTGAAGTGGAGGTCTCTCTCTCTATGTGTGTGTGGGTGCGGGTGCGGATGTGGGTGTGGGGGGGTGTGTTTGACTAATTCAATTGTCATACCATGTGATGTTATTGTGCTGATCTTGCATATCAAATTTACGATAAACTAGACATTCATAATTTTCTAATTGAATAGTTGATGTTCAGTCTTATGCTAAACCCCTATAATAAATATTCTATGAGCTTGATCTGCCTCATGACAACTTTCAATCTAACAGTTGAGTTGATGAAATTTAACATTTTTAAAGATTTATTCCATGGAGTGTGTTTTTTAAAGATTTATTCCATGGAGTGTGTAACGCCCTCCCTTGTATGCATCCAAGAGAGTCGTTTGCTAAGCGGAATTAGAGTCTTTAACGTCACATAAGCTAACAAGGATCCTCATTCTAAGTTCAAATCCGAAAAGCGTTTCCAATATTCTTAAAACCTCTGTTTGGACGATAAAAAATATTTCAAGTGATTTGGAAAGAGCACGTTGGGGGCTTCGCGTGCATATAAAATAATAGTAAATCGGAGTTCGTTTTCTCATAGAGACACCACCCGTAAGGTGCACTGTAAAAATTTCAGCACTTAAGTCTTTCAAAAATTCCTTTCACAAACGTTTTCCAAAATAGCCGCTGTTCATAAAAGTTCAAGGTAAAATAGAGATGATAAAGTCTACAGTCATCCAAGAGTACCAAAATATTAATCATTACAGTCATCCAATCAATCAAACAGCAACAGTACAAGTCCATTCATCAGCAAGCAACAACAAACATCACGTCTTCAAATGCTTTTACGTCCTCCTGCCATTTAGGAAAATAGCAGCCCCAAAGGGGTGAGAATAATCCCAGTAGTGTGGCAACAAAACCAATAATATAACAGTATTAACTAGGCACAAAATCATAAACAGTCACTTCAACATATCCTTGTTCCTTTTCCTTTTTCCTTTTCATCATATTCATATATATTGCGTATATAACGCCTTTCCTTTTCATCATATTCATATATATTGCGTATATAACGCCTTTCCTTTGCGCTTTTAGCACCGTCGTCCGCGCACTTCACAGTGGATATCAAATACTCATGGCACCTGAGCTCCTGTGGATTCCAACTGTGTGCCTATGCGGACTGATGCCAAGTGTCCCATACCCTGGTACCTTAGGGATGCCTATATGATGCTTGCTCAAACACATGGTCCTGTACATAACTATTCTAAAAAAACAAGGCCTATATGATCTTGGTACATGCATGCCATGCTATGCTTTCACACACAAAACGTACAAAAATGCGGTATGATGTAAGGTGCATGCTTATATACTTTTCATATAGCCATCACGGCACATATACTTGTCATATACGTTATGCTGCCACATAACAACTTTACCTCATAATCATATAGTCATCACGGCACATTCTTGGCAGTTTTCTTTCATCATAAGGAACATAATACTTTTACGGAGTATGGAGCATCATGTCACAACTTTATACCAGTAGTCAATAGTCACATTAGGTAATATCGCCTGACACTTACCTTGTGTGCCTTAACAATACCAAACAGCAGCGAAGTATCTCACTTCTTAAGCGCACCTAAATCAATTACAACCAATCATTTACCGCGGCGATTTACAGCAGAAACAGTGAGCATACAGCAGCGTTTTACAGTGGAAAACAGTGAGCATACAACAGTGTTTTACAGCAGAAAACAGTGAGCATACAGCAGCGTTTTACAGCAGAAAACAGTGACGTTTGTTCTTAAAACAGTGAGCAGAAAACAGTGAGTTGTTCTTTAAAACAGTGAGCAGAAAACAGTGACGTTTTCCTTAAAAACAGTGGGCAGAACAGTGACGTTTTACAGCAGGAAAACAGTAGCACCTTATAGCAGAACAGTGAACGTTTTCAAACAGAAACAGTGGCATCAAACAGTGGCAGAAACAGTAACATTTGAGTGTCAAAACAGTGGCATAATCCGTGGCATTTGAACATCAAAACGGTGACATAAACAGTAACATTTGAACCTCAAAACAGTGACATAAGTAGTGGTATTTGCACATCAAAACAGTGGCATGAATGGTAGCATTTGAACATTAAAAC
This sequence comes from Gastrolobium villosum, assembly GCA_032173675.1. Classification (NCBI taxonomy): domain Eukaryota; kingdom Viridiplantae; phylum Streptophyta; class Magnoliopsida; order Fabales; family Fabaceae; genus Gastrolobium; species Gastrolobium villosum. The sequence goes on from JAVKPL010003996.1 coordinate 64,344, forward strand.
AATGACATTAGTGGTGATATTTGCACATCAAAACAGTGGCATAGAGAGTGATTTTTGGACATTAAAACAGTGGCATAAATGGTGATTTTTGAGCATGAAAACAGTGGCATAAAGAGTTGTGTTTGGACATCAAGATGGTGATTATTTTATGCAGAAACAGTGGCACATTAAGTACTAAAACAGTGAGCATTTTTGTGCAGAAACAGTGGCACATTATGTACTAAAACAGTGAGCATTTTATGCAGAAACAGTGGCATGTGAGGCACTAAAACAGTGAGCATTTTATGCAGAAACAGTGGCATGTGAGGCACTAAAACAGTGAGCATTGTGTGCAGAAACAGTGGCATCAAAATGGTGATCTTGTCCAACCGAAACAGTGACATATTTATCCTCCGCATATTCATACCGAAATAGTGGCATATTTATCCTCAAAACAGTGGCATATTCATACAAAAACAGTGGCATTAACTTAAGCATAACCATGAGACTTTCATTCCATAACTTAAGCATACAAGTCATCATCAAATAGCTCCACCATTATACTTTTACCATGCTCATTCTTGAATCCAAAACAAAACATAATCAAGGAGACATCTCATGCACACACATGGTTACACATAATGAAAGGAGTCTAAGTTCTAGGCTTACCTCTTGTAGCACACACTTCTTGGTCAAGGATCACACACCACCTACTATCTTTACAAAACAACAAGTTCACCCTTCCTAGAGATGGCTCGTGCGCTCAAATGGTGAGGAGGAACAACTTGGACAGCTTCCAAGGGTGAGTAACAAGGCTGGACAGTGAGGGGAAAAGAGAAGAAAGCTCACACTTCACTTGCTTGGTGTATAGGTCACGGTTGAGAGGTGAGGGAAGAAGAGAGTTGGCTTAGTCTTTCTTTCTCCTAAAGTGCTTGTATTCACGGCTAGAGAGTGAGGGGAAGAGGAAGAGAAATTGGTTGAATGTGCAAAGTGAGGAGAGCTCCTCTTGTGCGCACAATTAAAGGGAAAAGGGAGGAGAGGGTGGAATGATGAGGCATCATGGCAAATCTGGTTTCTTGTGGAAGTGGGGCTGCAAACTTGGTTTGAACAAGCAAGGATTTGCTTCTTGTATACTCTATGCGCATGCAAGGAGGTGGAGGGGAGTTGTCATCATGAGCACATGCAAGGTGGTTCTCTTGGTCAACACTCAATGCAGATTTTTGTCATAAAAATCTGATTTGAAGCTTCCCTTGTGCGCATATGATGAGGAGGATGCAGCCCAAAATAATGCTAAGGAGTACATGTGTCTTCCATGCAATGAAGTTGAAGTCAAATGGTGCACATGCTAAGGGTGATGTGGCGGTCATGCATGGGGAAAGTTGGAAGATTTTCTAAGTCCTATCTACTCTCTTATGCGCATGGATGAGGAGGGAAAGATTACTCTTGCCATGTGGAAGTCCCTTGATACACAAGACAACCTTGTTGGACAAGGCTTAGGGGAGGTAAGAGTGGGTACAACTTTGGGCTGAATAAGTTAGGTCCAAGGACCTCTTTGGGCCATCGGCCTTCACACACAAGGGTCCAACAAGACAAGTCTAAAGGTGACAAGTCCACACACTAGCCCACTTCCCAAGCCCTTTAAACACTAAAGCCTTATAACACACAATCAAATTACTCATAGGATTTTAATGAAAGTTCACATGCCTACATATGCACCCCTCTATGATTTTAATTTAAATACTTACCTTAGTCTCATCCAAAGATAAAAATCAAACAATTCGCAAGCCATCAAACATACACATGCATCTATATCATTATAACACTTATGTATTTTACTAATTATGTGGGATGTTACACTCTCCCCACCAAATAGGAATTTTGTCCGCAAAATAAACTTACTTAAGAGCTAAACAGTTCTGGATAGCGTTTCTGAACGTCGTCCTCGCGCTCCCAAGTGGCTTCAGCTGCCGATCTGTTGTTCCACAATACTTTCACCAACGGAATCTCTTTAGAACGGAGTCGCTTGACGGATCTTTCAAGGATTTGGAATGGTTGCACTTGATACGTCAGATTTTCCTTTAGTTCCACTTCCTCCGGCTGTAACACGTGAGATGGATCGGAGAGATATCTCCGTAACTGCGACACATGAAATACATTGTGAATTCCTGACAGATTGGGCGGTAAAGCCAACCGGTATGCAGACTCTCCAATCCGGTCCATAATCAGATACGGTCCTAAGTACCGTGGACTTAACTTCTTAACTCCCATTCTCCTTCCGAGTCCCGATGTAGGTGTGATTCTCAAGAATACATGGTCTCCGACTTCGAAAGATAGGGGCTTATGACGCTTGTCGTAATAACTCTTCTGTCTGGCCTGAGCCCGCTGCATATTTTCCCGAATCTTCTTTACCTGTTCGGATGTTTGTTGAATTAATTCAGGTCCTAACATACTTCGCTCACCCACTTCAGTCCAGCATAAAGGGGATCTGCATTTTCTCCCATACAAAGCTTCATACGGTGCCATCTGAATACTGGAATGGTAACTGTTGTTGTAAGCAAATTCAATCAAAGAAAGATAATTATCCCAGCTGCCTCCTAACTCCAAAACGCATGCTCGTAACATGTCCTCTAAAGCTTGAATGGTGCGTTCTGTCTGTCCATCGGTCTGCGGATGATAAGCAGTACTCAATCTCAAATGGGTCCCTAATGCTCTTTGAAAAGATTCCCAGAACTTAGATGTAAACTTGGGATCACGATCACTGACAATACTCGTAGGAACTCCGTGCAGCTTCACAATCTCCTGCAGGTAAATTCTGGCAAGCCTCTCTGTATTGTATGTGGTCCTAACACGCAAGAAATGAGCTGACTTCGTTAATCGATCAACAATCACCCAGATAGAATCATATCCTTCTCGCGTCCGAGGAAGTCCAACTACAAAATCCATCGCGATACTGTCCCACTTCCATTCGGGAATCTCCAAAGGTTGAAGAAGTCCCGATGGTTTCTGATGTTCGTACTTCACCTTCTGACAAGTTAGGCATCGAGATACATACTCAGCAATATCACGCTTCATACCCGGCCACCAAAACGAGGTCTTCAAATCATGGTACATCTTCGTGGATCCAGGATGAACTGCATACTTACCCTTATGGGCCTCCTGCAAAACTTCTTGCTTCAACTCTTCATTCGGCACAACTAACCGGCCTTGAAATCTCCAAATATCATTCTCATCCTTTACAACATCTTGGTTGCCAACCAATTGCCGGACTAACTCTTCATCTTTCTGAGCCTCCTTAATTCTATTGATCAATTCATTCTCCACCTTTATATTTCGCAATCTTATGCTATGCCCTCTCTCATCTATAGATAAATTCAAATCTCGAAAGGCCTCAAACAATTTTAGTTCTTCCATCATCAAAGTTGCAGTGTGCAGTGTCTTCCTACTCAGAGCGTCAGCTACCACGTTTGCCTTTCCTGGGTGGTATTTAAGTTCAAAATCATAGTCCTTCAGAAATTCCATCCACCGACGTTGCCGTATATTCAGCTCCTTCTGGTCGAACAAGTACTTCAGACTCTTGTGATCGCTGAACACGTCAAACTGCGAACCATACAAGTGGTGTCTCCAGATTTTAAGTGCGAACACTATAGCTGCTAACTTCAAATCATGTGTAGGATAATTTTCTTCGTGAGGCTTTAATTGTCGAGAAGCATAAGCTACCGCCATACGATCCTGCATCAACACGCATCCAAGTCCTTTCAGCGACGCATCACAATATACTTCGAACTTTCGGGTAGGATCCGGAATCGTGAGTACGGGAGCACTTGTTAACCTGCTCTTCAATTCCATGAAACATTCTTCACAAGCTTCAGTCCACTCAAACGGCTTATCCTTCCGAGTGAGACGGGTAAGAGGTTGCACTATCTGAGAGAAATTCTGGATGAACCTTCGATAATATCCAGCAAGACCTAAGAAACTTCTTACTTCAGTGACAGTCTTGGGTCGTTCCCAATTCATGACAGCTTCAACTTTGCTAGGGTCCACCGCAATACCTTCTGTTGAAATGACATGGCCCAGAAACTGGACCTCTTTAAGCCAAAACTCGCACTTCGACCACTTCGCGTACAACTGCTTCTCCTTCAAGATTTGCAAGACAATCCTCAAATGTTCCGCATGCAGTTCTTCATTAGCAGAGTAAATCAGAATATCGTCGATAAACACAATAACAAACTGATCAAGAAATGGGCGGAAGATGCGGTTCATGTAGTCCATGAATACCGCTGGAGCATTCGTAAGTCCGAATGGAATCACCTGATATTCGTAGTGCCCGTAACGAGTCCTAAAAGCTGTTTTCGGAATATCCTCCGGTTTGACCCGGATTTGATGGTATCCCGATCGTAAGTCTATCTTGGAAAAGACACTGGCTCCTCTCAGCTGGTCCATCAAATCGTCGATCCTCGGTAGCGGATACTTATTCTTCACCGTAACTTTGTTCAGCTGTCGGTAATCTACACACAGACGTAGACTTCCGTCCTTCTTCTTAATCAAGATGGCTGGGGCACCCCATGGAGAGGTACTCGGTCTGATGAATTCCTTTGCCAAAAGTTCTTCTATCTGCTTCTTCAACTCTCGAAGTTCCAAAGGCGCCATGCGATACGGAGCAATGGAGATTGGTCCAACTCCAGGAACAAGTTCGATGGAAAATTCTATTTCCCTATGAGGAGGCAATCGAGGTATTTCATCCGGGAATACCTCCTCGAATTCTCTGACTACAGGTACATTCTGAATTTGATTGTCAACCGAGGTCTCAGCCTCGATCGACAAGAGATACCCTGCTGCTCCCTTGCGGAGCTCTTTTCTAACTTGTAATAAAGAAATGAGAGAAAAAGGTTGAAAATTACCATCTTTCGCAGGAACAACGACTTTCCCCGCTCGACAGTCCAACGTTATCCCGTTTTCCGTCAACCAGTCCATACCGATAATCACATCGAAGTTGAATACCGGTAGGACCACCAAGTTTATTGTATACGTGTTCCCTTCATACTGCAAAGTAACACCTCTGCAGATCTCTGAGGCTGTGCACGATCCTCCAGTAGGTGTGCTGATGTGTAACTCATGAGGTAACGGGGTTGGGGTGATGCCTATTCTCATAGCAGTATGCTTTGCCATAAAAGAGCCAGACGCTCCAGAATCAAAGATAACAGAAATTGGGTGACCATTTAAAATGACATTACCTTCGATCAAGTTGGGATATTTCTGCGCTTCATTCGCATCCAGAGTGAACACCCGTGCTTGCGTAGGCTGTTGATTAGCGTTCTGGGGGCATTTGTAAGCAAAATGTCCTTGCTGACCACATCTGAGACATGCATTGTTGCTCTTGCGACAAACTCCAAAGTGGTTCTTTCAACACGTAGCACAAACAGTTGCACCCTGCCATCCAGTTGACGATTGACCGACAGTATTGCTCCTCTTAAAATTTCCAGGCCGCGCCTGCAACTGCGGACCTCTGCCTCGACCCCTACCAGGTGTCGTCCTGAAGAACCTGCCTGCTCTGTTTCCTCCGTGGAATTACGTTGGTGGCTTATTCAGATTCTTGGCCTCGTTAATGATTCCTTCTGCCTGTCGACTCTGGTTGATGAGCTCCGGAAGTGTACGATTAGCCGTCGTCAAAATGAGCTTACGGATTTCCGGATGTAATCCGCTTTCGAACTTCTCCACCTGCCATTCCTCATCGTAAATGTTCCGGTCAAAGTTGGCGTACTCGATCAGCTGCCCAAATTTTGCAATGTACTCATTGACCGTTATGTTATCTTGCCTGAGTGACAGCAGTTCAGTGTGCTTCATTCTTCTTATTGCCTTAGGAAAATACTTATCCAAAAATACTTGTCTGAACACGGCCCACGTCAGCTCAACGTCCTGAGCTTTCAGCAGAGCCCTCGCACCAGTCCACCATGTTAAAGCTTCTCCCATCAGCTGGTACGATGCGTAATCGGTCTTCTGCGCTTCCGGGCATGCCATGCGTTCAAATATATGCTCGATCATCTGCAACCACTTCGCTGCAGCCTCGGGGTTGTCTTCACCCTCAAAGGTAGGTGGTTGGAAGTTGCGGAAGTCTTTCAACCTCCGACGGGCAATTTCTTCTGCATTGTCATGCAGTGGGGGTTGGTTCGGATTCTGTTGCCTATGGTCGCGCCATTCCTGGCTCATATTCTGAATAAACGTTGCCAGTCCCCCAATGGTAGTGATAAGATCCTCTTCCGCATCACCAGACCTTCCCCGAGTTGAACCGCGACTACCTGCCATGATTCTGCACTCACAATATCAGGAAATGAGTTGATCAGGCTCACCGCAAGTTATTTATGGCAGCAGTCCCAAGTAGGTACTCGAGTTCAATTCGGACAAGTTAACTATGCATCCGTGTCTTATCACAGAACGGTCTTAACAATCTAACTACACTAGCTAATATATATTCAAACAATTAAACTATAACACATTTAGACAGTCAATCAGCAGATAAACACAATCAACAATCAATTCAAGCAATCACAAGCAAATCCATGGATCAAACTGCTCTGATACCAATTAGTGTAACGCCCTCCCTTGTATGCATCCAAGAGAGTCGTTTGCTAAGCGGGATTAGAGTCTTTAACGTCACATAAGCTAACAAGGATCCTCATTCTAAGTTCAAATCCGAAAAGCGTTTCCAATATTCTTAAAACCTCTGTTTGGATGATAAAAAATATTTCAAGTGATTTGGAAAGAGCACGTTGGGGGCTTCGCGTGCATATAAAATAATAGTAAATCGGAGTTCGTTTTCTCCTAAAAACACCACCCGTAAGGTGCACTGTAAAAATTTCAGCACTTAAGTCTTTCAAAAATTCCTTTCACAAACGTTTTCCAAAATAGCCGCTGTTCATAAAAGTTCAAGGTAAAATAGAGATGATAAAGTCTACAGTCATCCAAGAGTACCAAAATATTAATCATTACAGTCATCCAATCAATCAAACAGCAACAGTACAAGTCCATTCATCAGCAAGCAACAGCAAACATCACGTCTTCAAATGCTTTTACGTCCTCCTGCCATTTAGGAAAATAGCAGCCCCAAAGGGGTGAGAATAATCCCAGTAGTGTGGCAACAAAACCAATAATATAACAGTATTAACTAGGCACAAAATCATAAACAGTCACTTCAACATATCCTTGTTCCTTTTCCTTTTTCCTTTTCATCATATTCATATATATTGCGTATATAACGCCTTTCCTTTTCATCATATTCATATATATTGCGTATATAACGCCTTTCCTTTGCGCTTTTAGCACCGTCGTGCGCGCACTTCACAGTGGATATCAAATACTCATGGCACCTGAGCTCCTGTGGATTCCAACTGTGGGCCTATGCGGACTGATGCCAAGTGTCCCATACCCTGGTACCTTAGGGATGCCTATATGATGCTTGCTCAAACACATGGTCCTGTACATAACTATTCTAAAAGAACAAGGCCTATATGATCTTGGTACATGCATGCCATGCTATGCTTTCACACACAAAACGTACAAAAATGTGGTATGATGTAAGGTGCATGCTTATATACTTTTCATATAGCCATCACGGCACATATACTTGTCATATACGTTATGCTGCCACATAACAACTTTACCTCATAATCATATAGCCATCACGACACATTCTTGGCAGTTTTCTTTCATCATAAGGAACATAATACTTTTACGGAGTATGGAGCATCATGTCACAACTTTATACCAGTAGTCAATAGTCACATTAGGTAATATCGCCTGACACTTACCTTGTGTGCCTTAAACAATACCAAACAGCAGCGAAGTATCTCACTTCTTAAGCGCACCTAAATCAATTACAACCAATCATTTACCGCGGCGATTTACAGCAGAAACAGTGAGCATACAGCAGCGTTTTACAGTGGAAAACAGTGAGCATACAACAGTGTTTTACAGCAGAAAACAGTGAGCATACAGCAGCGTTTTACAGCAGAAAACAGTGACGTTTGTTCTTAAAACAGTGAGCAGAAAACAGTGAGTTGTTCTTTAAAACAGTGAGCAGAAAACAGTGACGTTTTCCTTAAAAACAGTGGGCAGAACAGTGACGTTTTCCTTAAAAACAGTGGGCAGAAACAGTGACGTTTTACAGCAGGAAAACAGTAGCACCTTACAGCAGAACAGTGAACGTTTTCAAACAGAAACAGTGGCATCAAACAGTGGCAGAAACAGTAACATTTGAGTGTCAAAACAGTGGCATAATCCGTGGCATTTGAACATCAAAACGGTGACATAAACAGTAACATTTGAACCTCAAAACAGTGACATAAATAGTGGTATTTGCACATCAAAACAGTGGCATGAATGGTAGCATTTGAACATTAAAACAGTGACATTACTGGTGATATTTGCACATCAAAATAGTGGCATAAATAGTGATTTTTGGACATTAAAACAGTGGCATAAATAGTGATTTTGAGCATTAAAACAGTGGCATAAAGAGTTGTGTTTGGACATCAAGATGGTGATTATTTTATGCAGAAACAGTGGCACATTAAGTACTAAAACAGTGAGCATTTTTGTGCAGAAACAGTGGCACATTATGTACTAAAACAGTGAGCATTTTATGCAGAAACAGTGGCATGTGAGGCACTAAAACAGTGAGCATTTTATGCAGAAACAGTGGCATGTGAGGCACTAAAACAGTGAGCATTGTGTGCAGAAACAGTGGCATCAAAATGGTGATCTTGTCCAACCGAAACAGTGACATATTTATCCTAAAAACAGTGGCATATTCATACCGAAACAGTGGCATATTTATCCTCAAAACAGTGGCATATTCATACAAAAACAGTGGCATTAACTTAAGCATAACCATGAGACTTTCATTCCATAACTTAAGCATACAAGTCATCATCAAATAGCTCCACCATTATACTTTTACCATGCTCATTCTTGAATCCAAAACAAAACATAATCAAGGAGACATCTCATGCACACACATGGTTACACATAATGAAAGGAGTCTAAGTTCTAGGCTTACCTCTTGTAGCACACACTTCTTGGTCAAGGATCACACACCACCTACTATCTTTACAAAACAACAAGTTCACCCTTCCTAGAGATGGCTCGTGCGCTCAAATGGTGAGGAGGAACAACTTGGACAGCTTCCAAGGGTGAGTAACAAGGCTGGACAGTGAGGGGAAAAGAGAAGAAAGCTCACACTTCACTTGCTTGGTGTATAGGTCACGGTTGAGAGGTGAGGGAAGAAGAGAGTTGGCTTAGTCTTTCTTTCTCCTAAAGTGCTTGTATTCACGGCTAGAGAGTGAGGGGAAGAGGAAGAGAAATTGGTTGAATGTGCAAAGTGAGGAGAGCTCCTCTTGTGCGCACAATTAAAGGGAAAAGGGAGGAGAGGGTGGAATGATGAGGCATCATGGCAAATCTGGTTTCTTGTGGAAGTGGGGCTGCAAACTTGGTTTGAACAAGCAAGGATTTGCTTCTTGTATACTCTATGCGCATGCAAGGAGGTGGAGGGGAGTTGTCATCATGAGCACATGCAAGGTGGTTCTCTTGGTCAACACTCAATGCAGATTTTTGTCATAAAAATCTGATTTGAAGCTTCCCTTGTGCGCATATGATGAGGAGGATGCAGCCCAAAATAATGCTAAGGAGTACATGTGTCTTCCATGCAATGAAGTTGAAGTCAAATGGTGCACATGCTAAGGGTGATGTGGCGGTCATGCATGGGGAAAGTTGGAAGATTTTCTAAGTCCTATCTACTCTCTTATGCGCATGGATGAGGAGGGAAAGATTACTCTTGCCATGTGGAAGTCCCTTGATACACAAGACAACCTTGTTGGACAAGGCTTAGGGGAGGTAAGAGTGGGTACAACTTTGGGCTGAATAAGTTAGGTCCAAGGACCTCTTTGGGCCATCGGCCATCACACACAAGGGTCCAACAAGACAAGTCTAAAGGTGACAAGTCCACACACTAGCCCACTTCCCAAGCCCTTTAAACACTAAAGCCTTATAACACACAATCAAATTACTCATAGGATTTTAATGAAAGTTCACATGCCTACATATGCACCCCTCTATGATTTTAATTTAAATACTTACCTTAGTCTCATCCAAAGATAAAGATCAAACAATTCGCAAGCCATCAAACATACACATGCATCTATATAATATAACACTTATGTATTTTACTAATTATGTGGGATGTTACAGAGTGTGTTAGAGTTTTACAAAGGGTAAGTAGATCCCCACTTTTTTTTTGAAAATAATAGATCCCCACTTTATGAGTTAAAATACTGCAATTTTATCTAAAATGACATAATTCTATGTCTTTTAAAAGGACAAATACTAACTGCTTTGTATAATAATAAAAATAGATCCTCGTGGAAAAGTCATGGCCATAAAAATCAATGTTCATGGGAGAATTCATTAAGATAAATAATGAGAAAATCAACAAGCGCTGATTTGTAAGAATAACCATTTATTAAGGGATTGTAGCACTTAGGCAATTAGGCCCACTATCCATCTATGTGTGCCACTGGCACTCACTGTCACTAGTTGGGAAACACTAGACTCAAAAATAGTCATCACATACAATAAGCAACTGTCTCCATTCTCATTCCTGATTTACACATGTATGCATTTGACCTTTATGCTTTATATATCTTATAAATATTAACTTGAGCCTCGGAGTTTGTAGGAATATCACCCCTCTTGCTCATCGAAGCGCACAAATGAATCACCTACGATCTCTATAGGATCTCCGTTAATGGACACCCAAACACAACCTTTCACGAGATTATATTTATGTTCACGTAAACATTATTATGTACAATAATTCATTTTCACTATATCATATATCACAATAGAATTATTAAAAAATTTATTTTATGAAAAAAATAATTGGAAATAGAAATTAAAAGTTATGATTGGTGGAATTGAAAGAATGGTATTTATATTTCACTTTCACCCGTATAATTTGACATCATGTGAGCGAATCTAGTCGTATAGATATATATATTAATATTGATTATTTTCTAACTATTGATCCTAGTATATTCTTTTATCCCAATTGACCTATATTTATCTGACTCAAAACCTCTCACAATATCACATGAGAGAATATATTTCCCCGCTTACACCACATAGAAAGAGCATCATTAGTAAGCAAAAAGTGAGATAGGTACACTTAGTATATTTTTTATTAAATTTGAAAATATTTTATCCACCTTTTATGATTATTGTCACTTAATTCCCACATTTTTTATTTTTAATAAAGAAATATATACTCCGCACCAAAAAAAGAAAAGAAAGAAATATATACTTCTGCTATATCAAAGATATGCTAGATAAAGAGCAAGCATTGTCCTTGAAGCTGAGAATAAGAATATAAAGTTCAATTTGTATTTTTGTTCATTGAAATAGTATTTTTGAATTTAAATTAAGGTAATTATAATTAAAATTATAAAAGTATGCATCATTCATTCAAGTACAATATAGAAAAATCAAATCAAATAGAAAATATTTAAAATGTCAAATTAGAAAATGTAATTTTTTTCCCTGGAAGGCAACTACTTTAATTCAATGCAGGTTATAAAACTTATTAATTATAAATTAATCGACTCTCGTATAGGGAGAGCCACAACTTATAAGAGAGTCTTTGTATGCTGCCGAAGAGACAATATCAACATGTGATAGAACCCACCACATGTAAAAAAAATAGTGTTCCAGGTTTATATGCGCGGGTATCACTAGCCAGGGAACCCGACTAAGTGAACCCGGAAAGACCTTTACCCAGATAGTTGGTCAGTTAATCCACGTATTGGCACCTGAGGTGGGCCCTACCACGATTACATGATGGTATTCACCACTACCCACGTTCAGTATAACTACCTAAGCCAAAGATATATATATATATATATATTGAGGATAATGGTCTAGGAAACGGACACTCAGGATTAGAAAAAACCTATATTGATGTTCGTCGAGAACAAATAGCAATGCAGTTTTTAATGGCTCTTCACGAAAAAAAGAAAAAGAATATCCTACATTAGGAGAGTCAATTAACACATTAATTTTTTCCTCAAAATCTTTTATTTGATGGTGTTTCATCTTTAAAATTATAAATTTAATTATTCCAATTATTATTTTCCTAAATTATTTACTATTTAAAATTAGAATTTATGTTTGTTATGTTACATAACATAACTTTATTTTCCTACACACACAACAAAGGGGAGAGAGAAAGTGAAATGATGAAAGAGAGAGAAAAATATGTGGACCTCATCTTTTTGTTGTGTGTGTAGGAAAGTGGAGTTATATTATGTAACCTAACAATCATAAAACCCTTAAAATTATGTTATCAAAAAAAAAAACCCTTAAAATTAATTGATAAAAAGAAATTGCTTCCTCTTAAAATTATTTGTATTTTTAACATTACTTTTTAATATACTAAATATATACGTAATATATTGAGAAATAATTTTCAAAATGCATAAACTCTAATGTAGTAATAACAATATAAAAAGTGAATATATATATATATATATATATATATATATATATATATATATATTATATAACTTTTAATTTTTAACTTTTTCATATATTTTATTTGTATTTCTCTTCTTTTTATATTTTATAATATTTTTGATTTTTATGTATATATTTCTAATAAATTCAAAAAAGACTCACTTTATTATCAAAATATGCATTATTAAAATATTTTAAAAATTTTATAATGTTAGTAGAACTACAAAAATTGTAATGAGAGAAGCCAATTTCAAAATATGAAAATAGCCTCCATCTCTCTCATTGTCTTTCTCCCCTGCCCATGGCCTGCGTGAGAAAATCTCCAATGCTCATCTTTGTGATAGACCTTTCTTTAAAAGAAAAACTTAAATACTATTATAATTATGTTTAATTTATGTATACTTCATTGAAGATATGTTTTTATTTTGTATATACTAATAATATTAATATCAATTGAGTTAATATTTATAATTTAAAGTTTATAAAGTTACTTTAGATAATTTTAGTCTTTAATATTTTTACAAGAAATGTAGAAAAGTTATATACATTTACTTCCAAAACGACGTTATTTTGGGTTGAAAAATTAAAAATTATAATGAGAGATTATTATAACCCTGAAATAAATTATAATTACAAAAATACCGTAATTTTTGTTCCAAAATGACATCGTTTTGGGCTCAATGTACATAACTTATCTACATTGACTGCAGAAAAAATGAACCCTTTTATCTAATGTTCACCAAAATACATACAAAAAAAATATGTGGGGTCCATGTGGACCCATATAAAGAGAAGATAGAGAAAAAAGGGCCCTACACACTTTTACATGTATATTCTAATGAATATTAGATAAAATTATCTAAAATAACTTTAGAAACTTTAAACCCTAATATTTATATTTATGAGATAATATAGTAAATAAAAAATTTGATTAGTAAAAGCTACTTTTAAGGGAAAAAACTTATCAAAATGTTATTAAGATAGAGTTAGAAAATTATTCTGTAAATTAAAATATAACTAAAAAATTTTTCATGCCCTAAAAAAATCAATTATTATGTAAAATTAAATATAATGACTTTTTTTGGTGAAAATGATTTTTTTTATTTAAATCATGCTTATAAAGTCAAAAAATGCATATACATATATCTTTAAAAATAAGTAAAACAAAATCAACTAATATGATTATAAAATTATAAATATAATTATTATTTTCGATCAAATTAACAACGATAATTTTATCACTTTCTATCCAAATATTTCAAAGTAAATACATAAATTTCGAATTAACAACGATATAATTAATCCATCATCCTCTTCCACAAAGGATCCTTTTAGTTTTTTTTTTAATTTAAATCTCAAATTAAAACTTTATTTAATTTTTTTATATTAAAAATCACAAATTTTGATTTAATTTTTGTATCTTAGATACACGTATCGTATCATAAGATACAATATCGTATCGTTTGATACAAACCCTTTTCTAATACACCCCTGGAACTGGATGGTTTGGGGGCTGGTACCAAGGGATAGGCCTTGGATAAACCCCGTAGCATTGCAGAACTTGAACTCTGTAATCTGGTGTTGCTCGCTGCAGTGAGCATTCACAGGAGAGAATGCTCTCTAGAATTGCTCGCCCCAGCAAGCAGCCCTTGTTATCTCACTTGCTCTAGTCCTCCTCGTTGGTGTAGCTCGCTCTATCGAGCAACCCAGCGAGGGTGTCTGTAACATAGAATTTACTATGCAATATTGTCCTGCCACATGATTAATGTTTATTTGTCTTATTTATTAACATGTCTTGTTAGATCATGTTATTCTTTTGAAAATTCCAATATATGTATATATAGTGCAGTTGTGAGCATAATGCCTAAGAGTTATACCAGGTGCCACATTTACAGTTGTGCACTGTGTTGAGCTCAACACACCTACATGTCCATAAGGGACAGACACATACAATAGCTTATATGGGGTCTTCAAAACCTTACAATAGCTTTAAACGACTAGTAATTCTATATATACGTGTGTGCATATTAATATTATTCTTTCAGGAAATCTCAATAGGGCTGTAATTATGAGATAAAGTCCACCATGACATATTCTTGGGTCATGGTAGAGTATACTTGATAGTTCTATGATTTACTGAGATTCAAATCTCACCTTGTTAGAATTTCATTTCAAAGACTTAGAATAAGGATACTAGTCCAGTAGTCCAATAAATAATTGATATTGTGTGTGTAATTACCTTACAATGGCATGTTGAGTGATAAAATAATTTAGTTAGTAGCCATGGTAGTGTAATCTGGTGTATTTTGGGAGATTGCTACTTTTGCTTATGAATAGGAGAATCAGGAATTTCAATTGTAAGAAGGTGTATGTATATAGTCACTTCAATTATGTTATTTTCTTAGGATAAATATTCCTATAAATTGGGGTGTTACAAATATCAAAATCGATCTCATCTTTATTCATCTCATTTTTCTTCTCAAGTTCGCTATGAACATCAACCTAAACCTCATCTTCACTTAAATGCATAGTATATAATTTTTTCTATTTTAAAATTTTATAACTTAATTCAATTCTAATTTTATTTAAATATCATGTCAGTCTAATCTTGACCTCAATATTAGAAGTTGGTGTCCAAACCTATGGATGTGGTTTGTGTTATAATTTAATTATAAAATACAAAATAAAAATAACTTAATCATATTCTCTAAACTTGATTATAAAAATAAAAAAATAATTATAATTTTAAAATATTTTTTATAAAACAAGCCTTATCAAATAATTCTTTCTATCTTTCTTCTGAAAATTTAAAAACTATTTTTCAAAATTTTAAATGTTCGTTAATATGTCCACGTGAGACGTGAACAAAAATAAATTTCATGTGTGTTGTAAAGTTGTAGAGTTTCGTTATCCATCCATGAAGCAGTGAGATATGTTGGTTCCTGCAACTCACTCCCATTTCCACACCTTCCCTTCTTCTTCATCTTCATTATTCTTATTCCCTCTTCATTTCCCAAAAACTAAAACCCTCATCCCAACCAACACCACCAGATTCCACATTCGGAGCTCCATCAAAGCCCAAACCCAAGCCCAGGCCCAGGCCCAAACACTCTCCAACTCCGCCATTCAACGAATCGCCGATAAGCTTCGAACCCTAGGCTTCACCGACCAACCACCCACTCCCCCTCCCTCTCCCGCCGTCTCCACCGCCGCCGGCGAAATCTTCGTTGCCTTGCCTCACCACCTCCCCAAACAACGCGTGGGACACACCATCGACACAAGTTGGAGCACGCCCGATAACCCGGTTCCGGTTCCGGGCACTGGAACGGGGCTATGGAGGCAGAACGAGGTGGCGAAGGAGGTGAAGGAGAAGGAGAAAGAGGTGAACGAGAGGAGGGAGGAACGAGTGCCGACATTAGCGGAGCTGAGCCTCTCGGATTCGGAGATAATGAGGTTGACGACGCTAGGGTTTCGAATGAAGCAGAAGCTCAAGGTTGGGAAGGCTGGGATCACCGAAGGGATCGTCAACGGGATTCACGAGCGGTGGAGGCGTTCGGAGGTTGTGAGGATCGTTTGTGATGATCTTTGTAAAATCAACATGAAAAGGACTCATGAGTTGTTGGAGGTAAAAAAAAAAATGGAGATTTTAATTTTTTTTTTTTTGTCACTTTTTTGCTTTAATTTCACTTGCTTCTTGTTATGGATGCTAATGAATGAAATTTCGTTAGAGATTTTTTTGTTAGAGAAATATAAAAATGGTTAGTGTAGCCTCACTTAGTTTAATATTTTGAGTTGAACTGATTCTTTATATGATATTAGAACCGACGTGACTAAATGATCATTCATGGTCTCATTTGAATTAATTCTTTATATGATACTGGAACCGAGGTGACTAAGTGATCATTCATTGTCTCATTCTATTAATAAAAATAATTAAATATTATGGAATTTCTTAGCATAGCCAAGTTGGGCCTGATGAATCATCTACTTTTTAAGTCCAATGGACTCTCGTATGACAGGGCGTATTCGAGAAATATAAAAATTATTAATGTAGTCTCACCGAATAATTTAAGCTTTTGGGTTGAAATAGTTCTTTATAGTTTTGAAATCAAACTTGTGTATAGATATTAAGAAATCATTTTTTTTCTGGGCTAAAATGAGAGAAATCTCCTTCAACTATGAGTACATGCAGACTTATCTGTGCATATTGATTCCTTGTAAACGAGCTTTATGCACTTGCACTAAGGATTAATCATAAAAATGTCACTACTTAGCATGGTTTGATAAGTTCAGTTGTCTGAGTTGCTAAGGTGGTATTTGGTTTGTTTTTTGTTTCATTTTCGGTTGATATGTTTTTATTTATAATTATAGAAATGCAACCTTATTTTCACACATTGTGGAGGAAATGGTGAAAACGAGATTATGTTTTCACCATTTCCTTTGCAGATTCTTGAAAACAAAATACAAAATAAAAACAAGGTTTATATTTGTAGTTATTAGTAAAAATATGTCGACTGAAAATAAAATCAGAAAATATATCAGAACACCACCTATGTTTTCAACTACAGGAAGATTTCTTTAATTAACTTATAGTCGGAGGGTTTATGTGCATTTTAGCCCCTTTTTGGGTCTAATATGGATATGGTACCCCGCTTATAATCATCTGATTATAGCTTATTTCTTTGTCATTGGCAGAGAAAAACTGGGGGTCTTGTTGTTTGGAGATCTGGAAGTAAGATAATATTGTACAGGGGGACTGATTATAAGTATCCTTACTTCCTATCAGATAATGCTTTGAAAGATGACAATATTGGTGATGATTTTCAACATTTGGATGGTGATGACGAAAATTGTGATGAAAGAGAGAGCCACACTTCTGAAACGAATTCAGCGACATCTGCTGTGCAAAGTTCAAACTTCAAAACAGAAAAACCAGCATTGATAGTCGGTGTTGGTACTCCCAATAAAGTACGATTTCAACTTCCGGGTGAGGCAGAGCTTGCGGAAGATGCAAACTGCTTGTTAGTGGGGCTCGGGCCACGATTTACTGATTGGTGGGGATGTGACCCTCTGCCTGTTGATGCTGATCTTCTACCTGCTGTTATTCCTGGATACAGGAAACCTTTTCGCCTTCTTCCATATGGTGTGAAGCCTAAACTAACAGATGATGAAATGACCACGTTGAGGAGACTTGCCAAACCCATACCATGTCATTTTGCATTAGGTGAGTTTGCCCTACTTTTTCTTATCTGACCAAAATTGGGTTTAATTGCTTTTCTTGTTCTTTTGTTTCACAGGTAGAAACAAGAAACTTCACGGATTGGCTTCTGCAATTATTAAGCTCTGGGAAAGATGTGAGATTGCAAAGATTGCTGTAAAGAGAGGTGTGCAGAATACTAACAGTGAAATGATGGCCGGAGAGTTAAAGGTAGGTTATTGTTTTTGCATGTAACTTTCGAATTTTATAAAATTTAGCACTTATATATTATGGTAAATGGAAGTGTATGACACCTGTCATAGCATGCGCCTGCTCTTTTTGGTGTCATGTGTGATTTCCATTGCTGCAGTCAACTATTATTCATCAAAATTGTTTGTAAATTATTTGTCAACATGAATAACAAGGAGATTTCACCATGGATGGTAATTAAATTAACCCCACCAAAATTGTTCATGCTGGTGGTTTGAAGTGAAGGATCTTGAATACTGTTAACACCAGTTTTCTCCTACTTTAAACGTACACTACAAAAGTGGAAGCTAGATATGTTTGCATTCTACAATTTTGTTCATGGATGTTTCTATTAAACAACCATCTCATCTAAAAGCTGAAGCTCTTAAGTGAAGGTCACTTTAATGGTTTTATATTAGACTTCTCTAACACATCCTCTCACACAAGAGCCCATTGGGTATAAAAGATGGATAATATACAGGCTCACCTACCTGTATTAAGAAATTCCACAAATAAATATTTATTAGAAGAATTGGGCTAGTGAGGATCTAACTTGTTACCACTTGGTTAGTGACTCTGATATCTCATATTAAACAATCATCTCACCTAAAAGCTCAAGTTGTTAAGCGAATGTTACTTTAATGATTTTATATTTAGACTTCTCTAACAATTTCCAATCACCCTTTTGATCAAATTGGCAAGTGCCTCGTAAGAAGCTCATAATTTCAGTTGTTTTATCTAGCAAATTCCGAGTAACGATTAGAAAATGTTAAAATTTCTTTTAAAAAGAAAGCTTTTCGTGTTAGACATTTGCTCTTTTCCTTTTAGATTGTTTACTTCGTTGAGATTATGATCATATTTCAGTCAAAAACTTCCACTGAATTATAGCCATAGAGCTCTGATTTATGAATGTGAATCAAACTGGAATATCAAAGGACCTAGAGATGACATTGTAGCCTGAAAACCACTTATCTGTTAGAATGTAATTTAATGGTTAGAATTCAGGTATTGCGATCATCTGGCTTCTGCTGATTGACGCTTCTTTGGAAATATTATGTGTATTAAGGAGGTCATAATGTGGTATTTTGCATTTAATGTTCAGTTAGGTAATACATTGATGGAACCCAGAAAAATACAATACTGAATTCATTAACAATTGAGACATAGCCTCTTTTTACATACACTAATACAATATAAAATGCAGAAAATAAACCAGAAAGCCTCAACTCCCTCTCAAACCAAATAACTAGGCTCAAGAGTTCCCTAAGGCTTTGTTTGGGAGTTGGTTTTAGGAGGGGAAGGAAAGGAAAGGGAGGGTTTTAGTAAGCCCTCCCCTTGTTTGTGAGTTTAAAAAAAGGAGGGGAAGGAATTGGGGATTTTTACTAAACCCTCCAAGACCCTCCTTCTTCCTAAAATTAAAGTTCCCCCAATTTGGGGGGTTTGAGGGAGGAAATATTAAAAATTACTTATCTACCCTTAGCATTAAAATGTAAAAATTACATAAATGTGAATCATTTTTAAATGTGACATTTTTAGAAAAATCTCAAATATCGACAAAATTTATCCACGAAAAATATTTCGTCAAAAATAATGATGAATTTTTTTATGAAAATCACATAAGTCAAATTTTTTTCATCAAAACTAAAGACGAAACAAGATTTTGTCATAATCACTGACATAAATATTTTACGGGAAAGAATTCAGTCAAAACTATTGACGAATCTAAATTCCGTTGAAACTTTCAACGAAAATTTTTTCGTCCAAAATTTGACGAAACACATCTCCACCGAAAAGTTTCACCAAAATTCTTTACAGAATTTTCATTCCGTCAAAAGTTTTCGACGAAAATATTTTCGCTAAACTTTTTGACAAAAATTTTCAGTGGAATATTTAAGGAAACACATTTTCATCGAAAATTTTCGACGGAAAATATTTTCGTCAAATTTTTTGATAAAAAATATTTCCATCAAAATTCTCAACGGAACACATTCTGTCAAAAAAATTAAACAGAAAATTTTTCCGTAAAAAAAATTGACCAAAAATATTTCGATTAAAATGTTTGACGGAAAAAATATTCTATCAAAATTCTTTAGTGAATCTAAATTTCGTCGAAAGTTTCAAATGAAACATTTCCCTCAAAATATTTGACAAAACAATTTTCGTCAAAATTTTCATCAGAACACATTTCCATCGAAATTTTGAACAAAAAACATTCCGTCAAAATTTTTGACGCAATATTTTTTATGTTTAAAGCATTTCATGGAGGAAATCATTTTCGTCAAAAATTTTGCCAGAAACTAAATTTTGATAGAAAATTTATTTTTGTAAAAATTTTCATCGGAGAAAAATTTCCGTCGTTTTTCGACAAAGAGTATTCTGACGAAATTTTTTTGTAGCTTGCAGCGTAGAAATTTCATAAAAAATATTATCTTTTTTAATATTGTGAAAAGTACAAAAATAATTTTGTTAGAAATTTTAAATTTAATTTAGTTTGTAAAATATAATAAATATATTAATTTTAAAAAAAGGTAAAATGATAAAAATATCTCATTAACCCTCCATTTTCCTCCCTTGCCCTTTTTTAACTCCCAAACAAGGGAAGGGAATGCCCTCCAATTCCCTTCCCTTCCTTCCCCTCCCTCCCCCTTGTATCCCCTTCCTTCCCTTCCCCTCCAAACTCCCAAACAAAGCCTAAGGTGGTGTTTGGTTGAAGGATTTTTTTATGAATAATAGGGAAATGAGATTACTAGGGAAATGGTTGGAAAGTGAATTTGGTAGGAAAATGTAAAAAAAGTTGTTTGGTATGAAAAAATTTTACTGGGGAAATTAGGTAACTTTTGTGAAGTCTTTGTTTGGCTTTTTGTAAAATATAGATGGGGAAATAATGTGATATGACATAAATACCCTTGGTTTTATACAATTTTGAATCAGCCTTCCTTCCCTTTATTATAAAATTTTAAAATTAAAATAGGATTATTTTGTGGCCCGACATCGAAACGCCAATGTGTTTGTTACCATTGAATATCTGGCTCCTTCAAAAAATTCAGAATTATGAAATTCCTTCACTCTTGATTTCATTTGTAGTGTAACTCGATATAAATTGACAAACAGAGTTATGACAGGGTATATTTGTCTGATTTTTAAGGGACCCATATGGTTTAGCCGGCAATCCTAAAAAAACCACCTACCACAAAGCTTTTTGAATAGTGCTGAAGTCTAGGAAAACTCCTCCAAAATGAAATAACTATGCATCTTAGTTGTCTGGTTTTTCACCCATTTCCCGGTGTCCCAAACGCATCATTTCCAAAATGCTGACTTCATTTGCATGGGATAATGTCAAATACCCTTCAACCAAACACCACCTAAAGGTCTCCCAATTTCCCCACTAAACCAGTATTGAATTCATGCATACCTAACACTCCCACACTCCCCTCCTTATATCCTATTATTTGAGAATATTCTAGAATAGTTTCCATAACAAACTATCTAATTCCCTAACTTTCAGGCCCATGGCCCATCATACATATTTAGTCATTGTCAGTAAATTAATGTGATGTTGACTTATTAACTGGCATGTGGAATTTTCATTGGTCATAAGTTGCATAATGGTGCTCAAAGTATTTATTATGATTACTGAAGATTGTGATCACCTTGTGATGTTTCTTTAATCTGGTGTGATTAGAATAAATGAATATAATCTTATGATAAAATTCTTATTGTATTTGACCTCTGTCATGAGGACAGGAAAGGCTATCTTTTCTCTTTTTGAGTCTCAAAAGTTGAATGAAAAACACAAAGATTCGCTGTCAGTTTCAAATTTAAATGCATGATGTGGCTTAACTGTAAGGCGAGCTAGTTAAACACTGGTTTTGTAACTGTAGTAAACGGAGCTTAATTTTATGTAAATGTAAGGGAAAAGTACATTAAGACCCCCTAAATTTTAGTCCTTTTGCAAATAACCACCTTGAACTCTAAAGTTGTCCCAATTAATCCTTAAAACTTAGCTAATGTCTCAATATATCCTTCTGTTAAGATGTTGTTAACTTGCCACTGTGAGTGAATCTCAACAGTTCATCTCTATTAAATCTGGGTCCTTGAATTTTCTTTCCTTAGATTTTATTTTTTCTAATATTTTAAATATGGTAATAAAATAAAATAAAATGAAAATGTAAAAGAATCAAATCACTCTCCTCTTCAATGGCTTCTTAAAGAACCTGTGCAAACTGAGATATAAAAAAGAATTATAAATAAAGGGCCGACCCAGTTCAAATACCCACTTCGTGAGTGTCTGGGGAAGGGAATACTCTAGGCAGCCTTTCCCCTGCTTTCTGCAGAGAGGCTGATTCGAACTCGCGACTTGACACACCACGGCAAGCAAGCTTTCCGCTGAGCCAAATCGGCCCTTCATAAAAAAGAATTATAAATACAAGAAGTAAATTGTTGCAGAGTATATACATATAACCTCAGTGGATTTTGGCTCTATACTCCACCAAATCATTCAAATAGCGGGCTACTCATTTTTATTGGATTTGCTCAAACAGTGTGTCCTCTAGCAGTGGGCGGAAGGAACAATGATGTTTATTGATGGCCCTGTCATTGACTATGGTGGTTGCACTTTGCAAGTGCCTAAAAGTTTAAGGGGGTCAAGTACACTTTTCCCCGAATGTAATAGTTGAGATAGTTGTATTGAGAGGACTTTACTAAGTCAATTTTTTTTTTAAAGCAAAAAGAATACACATGATACGATTATATCTCAATTTCAGTTTAATATAAGATCTACTTCTCTGCAGCATCTGACTGGAGGAACTCTCCTTGCTCGGGATAGAGAGTTTATTGTTTTGTATAGAGGAAAGGACTTCTTGCCACCTGCAGTGTCTAAAGCAATCGAACAGCGGAGGAATATTGCAATACACAAACTAAAGGGTGAAAACAGTTCGTCAGTTACAGTCACTCCAGACCTGAAACAAGGAACCATGGAGTGTAATTCTGAAGGAAATGACACGGCCTTCCAGAAAGATACAGAAATCTTTAAAAAAAGAATATTGGCTAAGGCTGAGGCAACCATTAAAAGGACTAGCATCAAGTTGTCAATGGTATGATTTCATTAACAAGCTCCAATTTGCTGTTTTGTGCATTTTTTTTGGAGTTACAGATGGTATAGCTTTCACATACAGGCATTAGAAAAGAAAGCAAAGGCTGAAAAACTTATAGCAGAGCTGGAAAGTGCAGAGAGCCTCCAAGAGCAAGAAATAGATAAAGAGGGTATTACTAAGGAAGAGAAATACATGTTGCGAAAGATTGGCTTGAAGATGAAGCCCTTCCTGTTACTAGGTGACTCTAGAATATGATGTTTGAAATTTACAGTCATAGATAGTTGATTATTCTAAATTTGGAAGTAAACGAATGAGATCTTTAAAGCTATTTAAAATAATTGACTGATAAATCCTGTCTTCATTCTCAGGTAGACGAGGGGTTTTTGATGGAACTGTGGAAAATATGCATCTTCATTGGAAGTATCGGGAACTTGTGAAGGTAATATGTAAACAGGAAAGCCTGGAAGATGTCCATCAGATAGCTCAGACCTTAGAGGCGGAAAGTGGTGGAATTTTAGTAGCAGTAGAGAGAGTGAACAAGGGCTATGCAATCATTGTGTATCGGGGAAAGAATTATAGTAGGCCTGCTTGTTTGAGGCCTAAGACCCTTTTAAGTAAAAGGGAATCAATGAAGCGTTCTCTAGAGGCACAACGTTGTGAGGTAAAATTGTCTCATCCACTTGTATTCATGTGGGAGTGTCTGCTAATTTACTTTCTACATTTACTTTGTGAATAAGAGTAAAAGAAGGGTGGGGTCGGAGAGAGATTTATTTTCCTGGTTAACCACATGTAAAATGATTATTATAGGCTAGTTTACTTGAGCTTTGAAAAAAAAGATCTTTCGAAAAATCATAAAAGCTATTTTATGCTTGTATGTAAAATTTCATAAGTACTTTTTTTTAATGTCAAAAAATCCTTTTTTGGAAGCATGAAATTTTCGCTTAAATAAAAGAACCATTTGTGCTTTTTCAGTGCTTTAGCTTAAAAGAATATAAATAAAACCTTTATCCAAACCAAACACACTAAATAACAAAACTATAACAAAATACTTTAAAAAAAATGATCTTTTTTTATCCAGAAAAAAGCACATCCGATGTTAATTAGGTATATTGATTGATAAGTTAAGTGACCTCTACATTGTAACATGGATTCTCATCCTCGTCATATATTTATTTTTTTGTAGAAGGAATTGACAGCTAATTTTTTATATATGTAGACACACACCATCTTATTCCTTTCTCCTCATTTCTTGCAGTCATTGAAGCTTCATGTTTTGAAGCTAGATAAGAACATTAACGAATTGAAACTTCAAATGGTGAGTGGTCCTCTATTTTATTTTTATTATTAATGTTATTTATAATAATAACTATTATTATTATTATGTTCCTGAAATACTTTTCCCCTGACTAGGTTGAAAAACAGGAGGCTAACTGTAAGCAGATAGCTGAAGCGTTGAGATTTGACTTGGTGAGCTATCTCATGTTGCTTCTTTTACTTACGATCTTCTTTCCATGTTACAAATATGTGTTGAGATATATAAAACCATTTATGTAGCCTCACCCAACAGCTTAAGCTTTTGGGTTGAATTGGTTCTTTACATGGTATCAAAGCCTCATGTCTCGGGTTCGATCCTCGCCGCTCCCCACTTTTTTTCAAGTTGAATTTCTTTGTTTGCACAGGTAGGTGGGCCTGTACATTGTCCACCCTTCAAGCCCAGTGGGCTCTCGTGTGAGGGGGCGTGTTGAGATATATAAAACCATTAATGTAGCCTCACCCAACAGCTTAAGCTTTTGGGTTGAATTGGTTCTTTACAATATGAGATTAGCATTTTGATATTTTAGGCCAAAGAGGATGAAGGCTATGCAATCTATTATAAATGTTGAGGATCAACAGCTGAACTCAAATTTCTGTGTTTTTTTTTTTTTTTGCGCGTGTGTGTGTGTGTTTAATGTACCTGCTCAACAATAATAACACATTCACAGAATCAAATATTTGTATCTATTTATCATGTTATGTGGATATGTGAATGTGTAAGTGAAGTCAACATATATGCCAAAGATTTTTCCATTTTAATTGTTTTTCTGCAATTTAAGATTAGCATTTTCATATTTTAGGTCAAAGAGGCTGAAGGCTATGCAATCCATTATAAATATTTAGGATTAACAGCTGAACTAAAATTTCTGTGTTTTTTTTTTTTTTTTTTTTTTTTAACATACCTGCGCAACAATAATAACACATTCACAGAATCAAATAATTGTATTTATTTATCATGTTATGTGGATATGTGAATGTGTACGTGAAGACAACACATGTGCCAAAGATTTTTCCTTTTTAATTGTTTTTCTGCAATTTAAGATTATAATCATGGAAATTTCGCCCTTTTTTATGAAAGAACCACAGCAGAATGCTAAATTCTCTCTTTATCTCATATCGGAGAGTACATTCAACACCCATATATCTTGTTCTGAAGTTACTTCTAGATTCACTTGTTTTTGTTCAAATTATTATAGACGCTTATTGCATGTGAAGAGTATAATTGCACAATTTGAGGAGTAGCTAATCACAGCATTGTTGCCATGGTGTTCAAATGAATGCAAAAGTTGTTCTGAGTGGTACTGACTTGACCTAATTATAACCTCATGCAAATTACCTATTTAGCCATGAGTTAAGGGCATGATTTAAGAGAATTTCTTACATTGTAGTAATAAGGACGGCAATATGAAAATGGAAAACTATGAGTGTTTTTTAATAGTAGAAATTTAGTAAGAATATTATTCCAATGATGTTACTGGTATTGTTCTTTAAATACAGACATCTGAAATAGTTTTTGGCATGATTCAAGGCTACAGATGAACATGGAGCCTGTTCAAATTCCATAAACTCGAATTCTCCTAAAGAAACTTCTGATAACAATCAACCAGCAGTACAGGAACAGCAGGTTGAGCTGATTGATGAAGGTGGAGCACGTGCAGTTGAACCGGAATCTTGGGCCGGTCTGATTCATAAGGAAACACAGGCAAGCTCATTATGGCTATGACTGATGAAAATATAACTATTTATCTCAATTCTCTCCTAGATTGTCATCTAGTTAAGTCTGGGTTTCCTTTGACGTGTTTTGGGTTCTTGTTTCTTTTCTAAAAATTGATTTGGTAAAATTAATGTGGATTTCAGTTAGATGGAGTGAGTGATTCTGTGGTTGATGATAGTGGAGCTCGTCCGGATGAACAAGAATCTGGTATTGGTCTGATTCATAAGGAAACACAGGCAAGCTCATTATGGCTTATGAAAATTTAACTATTTACCTAAATTCTCTCCTTGATTATCATCTTGTTAAATCTGGGTACATGTTTTGGTTCTTGTATCTTTTCTAAATATTGATCTGGTAAAATTAATATGGATTTCAGTTTGGTGGAGTGATTGATTCTGTGGTTGATGATGGTGGAGCTCGTCCAGGTGAACCAGGATCTTGGGCTGGTCTGATTCATAAGGAAACTCAGGCAAGCTCATTATGACTATGACAGATGAAAATTTAACTATTTACTTCCATTCTCTTGGATTTCCTCTGACATGTTTGGGCTCTTGTTTCTTTTTCTAAACTGATTTGGTGAAATTAACATGAATTTCAGTTGGATGGGGTGAGTGATTCTGTGGTTGATGATGATGATGGAGCTTGTCAAGGTGAACCAGAATCCTGGGCTGGTCTGATTCTTAAGGAAACACAGGCAAGATCATTATTAGGAATATGCAAAATAATCAAAAAATTGAACCGAACCATGAACCAAGTTGAATTACACTTAAAATAACCGGTTTTTAAAAACCATTTCATGAACCAAACCGGTTTTTAATGAACCAGTTCAAGAACTGAACCATTTTTGAACCAAACCAAACTGATTTTTATTACTTTATTTTTTTAAAATTTTAATTCTTTTTTTAAAAATGGAGTCGACCCGAACCGGTTTTGAATCGAACGAGCCGTTTCCAACCGAACCGAACCACTTCCAAACAGAACCGATTTTGAACCGAACCGAACTATTTTTGAACCGAACCGTTTAAACCAATTCGGTTCGGTTTGACCCATGCACACCCCTACTTATTATGACTATGAATGATGAAAATTTAACTATTCACCTCCATTTTCTCCTGGATTATCATCTAGTCAAGTCTGGGTTTCCTTTGACATGTTTTGGGTTCTTGTTTCTTTTCTAAATATTGATTTGGTAATTAGCTTGGATTTCAGTTGGATGGAGTGAGTGATTCTGTGGTTGATGATGGTGGAGCTCATCCAGGTGAACCAGAATCTTTGGCTGGTCTGATTCATAAGGAAACACAGGCAAGCTCATTATGACTGTGACTGATGAAAATTTTAATATTTACCTCCATTATCTCCTGGATTATCAGCTAGTAGTCTGTCTTTCCTTTGACATGTTTGGGTTCTTGGTTCTTTTCTAAGTGTTGATTTGGTAAAATTAACGTGGATTCAGTTGGATGGAGTGAGTGATTCTGTGGTTGATACTGGGCATTCCGTCCCTAATAACAAGGCAACGGAATCATCCGTCACATCATCAAGAAGTGATCCTGAACCATCAGCTTCAGTGATAAATGGGAGTTCAAATGAGTTGCCTTCTAGATCTGTATATCTATCCAACAAAGAGAGACTTCTTCTACGAAAGCAGGCCTTAAAGTTGAGAAAGCAACCTCTCCTTGCCGTAGGTATTTTTTTCAGCTTTATTTTCTTTTTGCCAACATTGTATGTTCTATGTTGTCCTGACACTAAAGTTTATACAATCTTGCTGAGAGCTTTATTTTGTAGCTTTTATCTAGTGTCAGTTTTTTCCCCCGCTTTCTGCATTAATTACAAAAACTGTAGCTTGTTTTAGCTGAGCAAAAATAGCTAACGCACTCTAATTTTGGTTCCTCGGCACAAAAAAGAATTAGCAAAAACTGTTAGTTTCTTTATCTTTTTCTTTTTTAATCTCACTCTTGTGAGTGGTAAATCTTCAATTGATGTCAACTGCTTGAACTTTTTTTGTTCTGGATGATGTATTAAGTACTTTATTTCCAGATGGCTCTGGAACTGCTGTTTCCTGCTTTACCTTATCTTATATTTCATTGTACTTTCCTAAAATTATGCTAATTGGAAGAAATACCATCTCTTTTTCTGTTCTGTTGCCACATTTTCTTCTCAGGAAAGAGCAATATGGTGACTGGTCTTGCGAATGCAATCAAGGCTCACTTCCGGAAGTACCCTCTTGCCATAGTTCATGTCAAAGGAAGGGCAAAAGGGACCTCAGTTCAGGAGGTTGTGTTCAAGCTAGAGGTGCACATGCTGAAGTTCCTTACCCTTTTTTTCTCATCTCTTCCTCTTTGAATTATTCTTTCTTGGGCAATAGGGTCTCTCTAAATCCTGAAATTTGTTTTCCCTTTTATTCTTGCAGCAAGCAACAGGTGCCGTTCTAGTCTCTCAGGAGCCTAGCAAAGTCATACTTTACAGGGGTTGGGGGGCAGGAGAGAATAAACCTGGCAGTGCAATAAATGTTAATATGATGGGTAAAGAGGAAGGGGCAAAGCCCAGTGTGTCTCCTGAACTTTTGCAAGCAATCAGAGTTGAATGTGGGTTGCAGTAACAAACAGAACATTGCAACTCTTTATTGATCAAGTTTTTAGTTTTTTCATTGGCTCTGATTGTGTTGTTGTTGTTTGCACTAGGATTTATAGGAGATATAGTTATGAAGTCATAGTCATGAAAATTGGAGATAGGTGATGGATATTGAAATTTTTTAAGGTGTCTTAGACGTTTGATAGTGTAGATGGAATGAGAACACCAAAGAGGAACTGGAAAAGAAATAAGAAAGAGATTTTCTAGTGTTGGCGAAGTTGTTGTTGCATGCAGCATGGTGACTCCACTCTGCGTAATAAGTGAACTATAACAGTAAATCCCTCCATTATAGCATCTGAACTTGTGCTGCATGTTTGTACAAAACATAGCCTGGTCTTGCTTTGGCCTTAAGCAGGGTCCTCTTTTTGCTAACCCAAAACGAGAAGCTCAAGAGGTGTTGATCATTTTTATTGTTCTATCAAGAAAAACTCTTCGAATGATTAATGCCATTTATCCCTGCAATCAATTAATAATGAGCCATTTAATTAATTTAATTCTATTTATACAAGCTTTGTTAGCCTACCCATTCTTAACCAACTAATTGATTTACGAACTAAACTATTATTTATTATAATAATACCTTAAGTGCTCCCAATTGGGCGTATAATCACCATCCATACTTAATCGACTAACCATTGCTGTTTGAGCCATTTTGTCTTTCATGTTCATGATCTAATATATTTTAGTCGATTATTTAAACGGAAAATATTTTCTTATGTTGCATGAGAATTCAATTATCATGTTGTGACCTTTCGATTTGCGTGTAAAGTTTTTCTTTTCTTTTTTCTTTTTTAATAAATATGGGATCCACCACTAGTTAAGTCACAACATGAGAATTGAATTCTCATGTAACATGAGAAAATCAAATTCCTTATTTACAACTTTTCCTTTTTTATTTGCCTTTCGACACCATAATATCTTAAAAACATTATCGTGAGACTCCTCAAGTCGTGCCATGCCTAGCACTTGTCCTTTTGTTTAATTGATAAAAAGATAGTGTTAGCAGCTATGTAGCACCGATACTGATACGGGGCACGTGACACGATACGATACGACACTCCGACACGTTAATTCTAAAAAATGTTAGATTTTGACACGTTAGGACACGTTTTGATATTAAATAATTTTTAATTTATGTGGTGTATATTATATTTAATATTCAATAATTTAATTATAAAATGAATCTAAACTTATAATATTCATAAATTTTGCAAAAAAGCATAAGATATCCAAAATATTTATATCAAACTCAATAAAATAGTAATTGTAATCTAACAAAATTAATAGTTGGAACTAAAAACTCAACGCAATGTAACCTTTAAACCTTTTTTTGAATTTCTATAACGTGTGTTGGAGTGTCGGGGTGTCCGAAAGTGTCGGGAAGTGTCGGACACGACACGTCAAAGTTTTTGAAGTGTCGGTGCTTCATAGGTTAGCAGTATTGTGACAAGTGAAGCACCATAAATCATTGGATAAAAAAACTCAAAAAAGTGCACTAAAATTGGATAGTAGTTTTATCTCGTAAAATACGTTGAGTGGATTTGACACTGTTGAGATTGACATTACGGTTGTGTTTGGATGGGTATTTTGAGATTCTAAGCAATTTTAAATTCATATGAATTGATTTGCAACAATTCAATGTCTATTATTTGCAATAAAACTAGATAAAAAATAAAATGCTTAGGGGATTTGTCTTGAAACTGGTGCAATTCAAACTAGCCTTCTTGAAATAGGTGAGATACAGTCATGACCCATTGTAGAATGCTAAGCAAATACCAAAATTTCATTAATAAAAAAAATTAAAAAGTGAGATATCAGTGGCTGTGAAATTTGCAGCGGACAAGATATCAGTCATTTTAATTCCTCACAAAATATATATTGCTTCCTTAGAACCCATTATCCAAACATAAAAGTTTTCTAAACTATATTTTAGGAGGAGGGATATTCTTACTACCAAAATTTTCTACTACCAACTCACTACTTATCTAATCACCATTGGATCAACATTTTCTCTTTTTTCAATTTTTTTTTTAACATTCTCTCTCTTTAATCCAATGGTGATTAAATAAGTAGTAAGTTAATAGTAGAAAATTTTGGTAGTAAGAAGAATATCCTCCCTCATATTTTAGAGGAGGATTTCATGTTTATTTCTCAGCCACACTTTTTTCCTCCTCTCTTACGGTAAAAAAATTCATATAAAAATTACATTTTGAATTGTTATTGTGTATCATTTATAGTCGTATTATTCATATTTATACAATGGATAATTTTATTTTTATTTTTTTGGGTGAAAATTTTTATTCTTTTTTATATATGTAATGACTTTGTATTCAGCCCGAGATATATTGATAGATTGAAGTTATTATAATTTATCTAATTATCTACATTATACAAATCTATATTTATACATCATAAAGGAAATTATTCTAATTTTATTGCATTTATCTTAAACAGGATATTTATTGAAGGTTAAATCATCAGAAACGCGGAAGCGCATCGTACCGATGCGATGAGGAATGAAAAACACCACTTTGATTACCTGAGATAAAGAATCAAGCGTGACAATTCCTCATGTTCAGTTCTCCTTCTCTAGCCTCACGATCTGCAGCAACGTACCACGAACGGTCGCAAAATTCGCTCTACGGTTGATCTTCCAGGCTATGACTCAAGGGGATCAGGGAGTCGTGTGGGCAACAGTTCAGATGATGAACATTGCCTCTTTGTGTTTCTGATTTCTGAAACCCTAGGAGGCACAAGTGGAGAAGAATATCCTTATATACCCTGCCCAATCCCATTAACCCTAAGCTTCATGGGTTAATTGGTCTTTGGGCTCACTCACTAAAGCCATGGGGCTTAGAATAAAGAGCATACCCAACAATTTACATGGGCATATCTGTAACATTATTCCTTTGGATCACTAGTGGTATTTAGATAAAACTTTATTCAAGGTAGATATTCTAAGATTCAGATTTCTATCATAGTAATTAAAATTTGTCTGAGATCACATTCCTTACCTACCTCATTTTTGTTATTAATTAGTTGAAGAGAAGTTGGGTCTAACCATACATAATTTAATCTGATCTAAATGGTAATTGGAGAATGATTGTTACGAGATCGGTTGATGTTTTATGTAAGATAGAGTTTGTAGGATAATGATACTGGAGAAGTCTACTTGTCTAAGACATATGGAATTACCCGTAAGATATTTCAACACTCAAGTCAGTATTTTAAGTAACGAGCTTAAGTAAATAAAAAGATGGTCATATATAGGATTTGAGCCTCTCTCTTTTTATAGTAGTGGCATGATATCTTTATGACACCTTACTTAGTATGGTGTGACATTCATTTTCGTTGGTAAATTGTTGTGACTTTGTTAGCCTATGCCGTTTATGATATGCCTTTGGTGAGATATGATGCATAGGCCTGGCTGGAATATTATGCATGTTTCTCAGCCATTGGTTATTGAAGAGGTTCAGGAGACCTGAACTATGATTAATCCATCTTTGTATTCGTGAGATTGTGTGTACTTGTGATATATATGTTTTTTTATTGACTAAATCTCTATCTTTGGCTCATTTAGGCTATTATTGGATTAAACCTTTCATCCCTTTTAGTATGGATCAAGATCCATTATACTTATAGTGCTAATATAAAAACCAAAATAATAATAATAATAAATCTCCCCTAAAAAAATTTTAAGACAAAATATTAAATCGAACAAGCTTTTTTTAAGGGGTATTTGTTTTTCCTTTTGTAGGAAAAAGAATTTTAAGACAAAATATTAAATCGAACAAGCTTTTTTTTAAGGGGTATTTGTTTTTCCTTTTGTAGAAAAAGAAATAGTATTCCTACTTAAACATAATTTGTGAGACCCACGAGTTAAAAGAATAAAAAAAAATATTAAACAACACTATCAAAAACGGTGTTGTTTTCTCCGGTAACAAGAGAAAAAACAACACCTTTTTTAATTACGTGATTTTATAAAGGGTTTTATATTTCTCATGTTAAATGAAAATTGAAATCTCATGTTATAGAGATAAAAAATTAGTGAGACCCATGTGTTAGAAAAAATTAGATGTAGGACCCATATCAACACAGAAATCGAAAGATATCTAAAAAAATTTAACACACTTTTACAAATATACTACTTCTCAATATTGAGTTCTATTATCCGAATCGCTCGGTACATTTTCTTTGGTGGAAGTTTTTACTCCAGTGAAACTTGTCAACATCCTTTGTGTAATAGCTAGAGGTCAAATGTGTGTATGCCTATTTATTTTCCGTGTGATAAATATGCAGATATGATAACAACCGAAAAATATAGATACATATATACATTGGATTTTGCAACTTACATATGCAAAATGATTACACTTTCCCATCCTCAGTAGTAATCAAATAAGTTGAGGAGGTGCTTAGATCAAAAAAAAAAAAAAAAAAAAGTTGAGGAGGTAAATGCGTAACAATTTAAATTTTTTGAAGATTTAAATAGATTTCAATATCAATACATATGTAGTCTTAAAAGTTTTACAATTTTAAGACATTATCATCATTTATAGCAAGGGCTTTTATAATTAATAAAATAAAATTCTCTCCACCACATACGTGATCAATTGATATATATAATTATTCTAATTTAATCAGAAATCTCAATTTCGAGTGATTAATACCTATCATACATTGATACAGGACACGAGACACGACACGTCGACACGTTAATTATAAAAAAATATCATATTTCGACACGTTGGAACACGTTTTGACATTAAATAATATTTTTAATATATATAATATGATTTATTTTTATTTTCAACACACATAAATGGAGAGAGAAAGTGAAATGATGAAAGAGAAGTTTGACACCTCTTTAATGTGTGTGTAGGAAAGTGATGTTATATCATGTTACATGATAAACATAAAACCCTCTTAAATTAATGATTAAACGATAATTGGTAGAAGAAGAAAAAATCCAAGTTAGCGAAGAGAGAAATAGTCATTTTTTTTTTTTTTTGAAATAAGAAATAGATTAACGTTTGTTGTATCTCATCTTGTCACACAACAAACGTTAATTCCATGTTTTATTTACTTTACAGCAGAATAGATTACTGTTAAGGTTAGACCAAGACCACCTTATTAGGTTTCATAAATGGTTCCTCTCTCACACCATGTGAGAGAGTGTAGAGAGATATATATATATATAAAAGAGAGAGGGTGCCCAAAATCCTTTGAAACTCTTGTGCCTCTATTTCAACGCCAGAATCATCATCATGTCTCTCTGCTATGTTCTCTATCGCCATCATTGTGCCCACTTCATCATGTTCCCTTTAGGCCTCAACCACCCCACAAACCTAAAAGCACCATCATTACTACTACTACTCCTCCTCACAAGTCACGAGCAACAACAACAACAAAAGAAAACATCTCAATTTCAGAGACATGTGTGTTGCTTCAAGAAAAAAAGCTCATAACAACAACAACAACACTACATGATCATAGTTTTTGGTTTGAAGAAGGGTGATGTCTCTTAGTTTTCACTTTTCATCAGTTCCTTTCATTCATTCTCAAACTCTTCCTTCTCAGCTATTTCTTCTGGGGAATCAAGCATCTTGGTCCGATTATTGATGATTAATTTGCTAGATCAAGCAAGTTAATTTTATGACTCTATTAGCTTTAGTGTTCTTTTTGCAAACTTTTTTTTTTGTTGATGTGGGTTTGTTTCTTTCCTTATTTTCTCAGGTAAAAAGTTCTTGAATCTAGACATATCTAGGGTTTATATATGTGTTATCTGAAAAAGTGAAAACTTTGCAAGTTTGTTATCTTATGTTACTGTGTGTTTCAGCTACGCTACTATTCTGGTTTGTATGAAGATCTCTCTTAATATATGTATTTGTGTTTAGGTGATTGAATTGAGTTTTTGGCTTGTAAAAGTAAAGAATTGGATTCTTTGTTAGATCTATGTCATGGCTTTGGTTATAGTTTTCTCCTTTTATCTTGGATGATTAATTTTGTGGAAAACCTTAGCTAAGACTAAAAGATATATTATATGGGTTTATATATATGTAGAATAGTATTGAATCCGTATTATTATACGTTCTTGAGATCCTGGAGAAGTTGAACCCATCTGCACGGAAAAATCTAATATACTACTGTCGTACTTTGGTGCTACCAGCCAATCGAGATTCATGGATGATTGTGATATTTATACACATAAGAGAGAGAAAATTTTTTTTTTATCTAAAAGTCAGTTGCTCAATAGAAGAGTTACCTACTACAACAGTACTACAGTTATATGGAAGATATTCTCCATCTCCACGTACGCACTAAAAGCATTTTCACATTGAAAATTAATTAATGGGTTTCTGCTTCATCTTCTTCTTGTTTTTTCTAGTGTGTTCTATTAGGCTTTCTGTTCCCTAGTTATGTTTTCTTTATACTTGATCTATAGTAATCAAATTTTGAAAGGGTTTATCTTCTGAAAAATAAGACCTGTGCATGCAAATTATTGATTGAAAGGTCTAGATATGAAGATTATGATATATATGTTTGACTGAAAACAAATAAACCAGATCAATTTGATGGCCTTTTTTGCTTGTTCTTCCTTTGATGATACCAAACACACAAAATGTTATTTAATTAGTGTGGGATTGTAAATTTTATAATATAAATTGCATCATAATTATGTAACAGAATACTTATTTGTGAGTAATATGTATTGCATGTTGCATAATGAGATCTACATGATTTCCTTCCTTGGCCTTCAAATTCGTCCAAATAATCAATTTTGATGGATTGGTACACTAGTTAATCATGAATAATATGTTTTTAGTCATATTTAGTATTCTCTAAGAAGTTTAGTTTTTTTATACTATTTTAGTATTTTATTTGAATAATATGTATAAAGCCTAGCTAGTATATTATATATCCACTACGGCCAGTATACAAAAATGAAGTAGTTTATATTTATAAATTTTTTATTTACAAACTCTTATAAATTATACTATATACTATGGATAGTAGATGCTCAAGTAGTATGTATTACCCGTAGTACATAGTGTATTTTGTAAATAAAAGATTTGTGTAAATATAATCCTCCCAAAACAAAAAGAACCATTACTTAACATAATTGATTAGTTAATTAGTTTCTGTTCACCCATCACTACACAGTACTCATTCTACTAATTATGTTCACACTTGAGACTTGAGAGTACACAGTAGATACAACTCATCTTGCTGAATTGCAACCAAAACGCATGCTTCCATAGACAATCTTTTGACTTATAGCTCAAGCTTTTTCCAAGGTGCATGATTGTGATAACTTCTTTCACTAATTTAGAAACACAAGTACTCGTTAATTATACATTGTGGCTAAACGAAACTAGGCAAACTCACATTATTGAAAACAGTGAGATATGGAACGTGCTTATAGCTATGTCATGATGATAAAATATAATAATATATAAATGTGTAGTAGTTTTTTCAAAAAATAATCTCGTGTAACTAATATTTTGAATTAACCAGATACACCAAGTGCTACCAGACATATTAATTCTGTCACCTTTTGAACAAATCAAAATGGCTTTTTCAAATTCTCCTAAAAAACAAAAAAATGTCTCTTTCACCTGTTTAATGCTAAAAGGAAAATATTTTCCATCATTGATTCAAAAATCATATAATTTATTAAAATAATACAACAAGATGTGCATAAAATATATAAACGTTTAAGTTGTGCATCACCCTATGCATAATTTATGCAAAAGTCAGCTTATTCCTACGACGTGACGCACTCTACGACGTGACGTGCTCCGCACATTATCCTCATGTGCTCCTTATGTAAAAAGTCATTATGTGTCACACACTCTGCAAAACGCGCATCTTTGTTAGGCAGGCCTAAGGGGAGACCTGACCGGGAGACAACCACTAATGGACTAAGTGGATTAATTACATCAAGTGAATCTGACAGTACGTCTCAACCCAAAATCTTAAGACATTAGGTTCATGGGTCCCCCATTTATATATATTTCACCTAGCTCATTACCAACTAATGTTGGACTCATCACACTTGAATATTCCAACAATCTCGCCCTCAAGTGTGAAGACCAACATTGATATACACCCCCTTAACCAAGTACTCAGGTCCAAAGTACTCAACTCGCCTCCTAGTCAAACACCTGGCTAGCTCGAGCCCAACCCAGCTCTGATACCATTGTATGGCGGGTTCAGGAGAAGCCCGTGACGGGATCTACCACTAATGGGCTAAGTTGACCAAATACACCAAGTTGATCCAACATCACATTTCAACCCAAAACCTTAAGGCATTGGATTCATGGGTCCCCTATTTGTATACACTTCACATAGCCCATTACCAACCAATGTAAGACTCATCACACTTGAATATTTCAACAATCTCCCCCTCAAGTGTGAAACCCAACATTGATATACTCTCCTCTCAACCAAGTACCCAGACCCAAAGTATTCAACCCGCCTCCTAGCCAAACACCTTGCTAGCTCGAGCCCAACCCAGCTCTGATACCACTGTCAGGCAGGTCCAGAGGGGAGTCCGTGGCAGGAGACCACCACCAATGATCTAAGTTAGACCACCATATCAAGTGGATCCGATACTATGTCGCAACCCAAAACCTTAATGTATTGGGTTCATGGGTCCATCCACTTATATCCATTTCTCTTAGTCCATTACCAACTAATATAGGACTCATCACACTTGAATATCCAACATGCTCCTCATGCGTGTCTTGCAGAGTATGATACCTGACAGGACACTGTGGTTTTTGCACAAATCACATAAGGGGTGATTCACGACTTGAACATGCACGCCCCATATATATTTCATCGCATTATTTTGATAAATTATTTAATTTTTGAAGAGATAATATTTTCCTTTTAGCATTATTATGCTTATTTTTCAATTGTCGATTCTAGTCAAGTATTAATTTTGAACATTTTGAATATCAAGTATGAATTTATTTTCATTTAATAATTCTATTTTAAGTAATTAAGAGAGAACAAGGGCATAGTGATTTTGGAAGGAGACTCTCTAGTAAGTCAGCAGCTAATAACCAAGGGTTGTTGTGATAAGTCCAATCCTTTTTATTCCTTGGTTCACAGAATCACGGACCTCTTAGCGGAGTGATGGAAAGTGGAAATCTCACACACACGTAGAGAAGATAATGGTGTACCCTTGTGGATGTTACTGATTGGGATTGATACACACACGGGTTTAAACTACCTGCGGATGGTTGCAGGAGTTTGGCATTAAAATATAGTATGGACATTACTGTGTGCCCATAATATTGTTGCGTAGTTAGTTTTTCTGTTGTTGTATTTTCCTAGTTTCCAAAAAAAAAAAAAATAGAACACATAAGATGATTTGTAAAGAAGATAAAGCATACTATACTAAAAAAATAAATAAAGCATAACTCAAAATTTAGGGTATGTTTGATTGTGTTCTGATTTTTTGTTCTTAAAATTGTTTTGTAAAATAGTTATGAAAACAATTGTTTTCTATATTTTTTTCTTTTTGAAAATTAAAAACCAAAATAGAAAACCAAAACAACTCAGATATATTCTCTAAATTTGATTTTAAAAACAAAAAAAATAGTTATAATTTTCAAAATATTTTTTACAAAATAGGTCTTATTCTAAAAAAAAAAAAAAAAAAGAAATCAAACTCAAAATTTAGTCATTAATTTGTTTTCTGTTGGCTGAATATAGTACTAAATTTAATTAAATATTTTCAACTATTGAATTTATTTATAATTTTTATATTCGTTTAATTTATACTTCTTTGCTCCAATTTATATGAACTTTAATAACTTTAAATAAAGCTTTTTTTCTGAATTGTATTTCTTGTTTTCCTCCCTCCGAATATTTACTCTCAGAAAAATATCTTTATAAATAACTCTAACACTATGTATTAAGAGTGATTTGGTAAGGG
This sequence comes from Gastrolobium villosum, assembly GCA_032173675.1. NCBI lineage: Eukaryota > Viridiplantae > Streptophyta > Magnoliopsida > Fabales > Fabaceae > Gastrolobium > Gastrolobium villosum. Next base: position 103,028 of record JAVKPL010003996.1, read on the forward strand.
GTTATTCTAACTTAACTAATATTCTTAAGTTTGAGTTCCTAAATCACAAATTTGAGGAGTTTATAGTTACAACTTTTTTTTATAACCTCTTACAGTCATATCTTATTACCGTAAATTTCCGCCAATCAATGATTATCATTTTAGCAAATTAAACTCATTAATTAATTATTAATTCATAATAAATGATAACCGTTGATTGACGGAAATCAACGATGATAAGATATAATTATAAGAGGATGTAAAAAAAGATTAGTAACTATAACCTTCCCTCCCCCACAAATTTTATTAAAACTTGATACTAAGAATTTTACCGTCCATATAAGTAATCATATAAATCGAACCCAAAACCGTTTTAACTACTTAGATCTGTTTATCTTATTATTTAGCCTTCGGGTGCTCATCGGCTTAACCCAGCTAAGATCCACTCCAATATTTTGGACATGCCAATTTTTATCCAGTCCCAGCCCTAAATCTTGTTGGGCCATGACAATTATGGGACGGACTCATGTCAAAATTTAAATAAAATATACCAAATTCAATGTTATGCATGTTAAAGTCATAAAGAAAATTAGAAATAAGAAACTCAGAGAGTTTTTTTTTTTAATTTTTTTTTAAAGGATAATACATTTACATTGCAAATAGTTCATATAAAGCTATTTTTTCTTTCGTAGACAACATATAATGCTAATTGACTTCGGCTAATTAATGGTCTCAGCGAAAAGCATGAATTAATTATGATAAGAATGTAATTTCGACCATTTAAATTATATTATTTAATCATATGAAAATAAGGATTTTTATACAATATATATTTTCAAAAAATGTATATCTACACAAAAATTATTATTAATATGGTATTAATTACATTTAATTAGTCTTTTGATTTTATTTTTCTTAAATTGTCTTAAGATATTATGTAACTTCTTCATCAAGCTAATCCGAAATGTCACTTGATTTTGATTTAGAAATATACCGATTTTAATTTTCAAAACTTGGACCCACCTGATCTAATTAAGTTTATTAAGATATTATAATTATATGTTGGCATGTTAGTATGTTTAAATGCTTTAATGCCAATTAGTCTTTTAAGTAAGCTTTCATGCCAGTTCAAACTTTTAACAATGTCAACATAAGCCTATAAAAAAAAGGAAAAATATTTGTTTTTCTAAAGAATATGGAATTATGTTATTTTAACGGGAAGAAAGATATAAATTAATATTTTTTATTTAAAATTTAAGTTAAGAAAATACTCACTTTCTTCCCTCATAATTTTTATTGCTTGTGTCTTTCTTTTATTTAAAATGACACAACTCTTTATCATTTAAAAGGGACAAACATCAAACCAAAAAAAATTTATGTTAGACTAAAATTTTATGGGTTTTATAAGAGTTATGTTGTAGGAAAAATGATTGTATAATATTATGAGATTCATTTTGCGTGCCTTAATTTTTTTTTTTTTTTTTTGCTTTAAAAAGTACGAACCCCACAGAATATTGTGTGTAGGAAATTTTTTTATGTCATATTAAAGGACAAACGAAAACCCCAAATTTTATATACCAAAAAAAGTAGCCAGATTTAACTTGTTTGCATGTCAAGGAAACTTTTTTATGTCATATTAAAAGATAAACGAAAACCCCAAATTTTATATACCAAAAAAATTTTCTACACTACTTCACTACCTATTTAATCATTCAACATTTTCTCTTTTTTTAAAAACTTTTTAACATGTCAAGTTATAGTGAATATTCTCCCTCAATTTTATATACCAAAAAAAGTAGCCAGATTTAACTTGTTTGCATGTCAAGTTATAGTGACCGCAAAGTCTACATTTGCATATTATAGTAACCTGTATACTGCTGATAACAAAAACAACAAAAGCATATATATCATATTAGAGGAAGGTTATACTTAAAAACTTTTTTTTTCAATCTCTTACGATCATTTCTTAATACCGTTGATTTCCGTCAATCAACGGTTATCATTTATTGTAAATTAATAATTAATTAATGAGTTTAATTTACGAAAATCATAACCGTTGATTGGCGGAAATTAACGGTGTTAAGATATGGTTGTAAGAGATTGTAAAAAAAAAATTGGTAAATATAACCTTCCTCTATATATATAAAATGGATAGTGGGAGTTTATCAAAAAAAAAAAAAAAAAAGGATAGTGGGAAGAAATTTTTTTTAAGAAATGGTGTACAACCGTTATTTTATTTATTTATTAATTTTCTGGCTTCCCTATATTTTTTGGCTTCCCTATATATATATATATATATATAAAAGTTAATTAATTATTAATTCACAATAAATAATAATCGTTGATTGACAGAAATCAACAGTGTTAAGATATGATTGTAAGAGGTTGTAAAAAAAATTATAAGTATAACCTTCCCATATATATATATATATATATATATATATATATATATATATATATATATATATATATATATATATATATATATATATATATATACGAAGTTAATTGATAAAAATATGTGATACTTTTTTTTCTTTTTTTCTCTCTTCTCTTCTCATGAGTTTAATGTCTCTCATATTATAGGAGATAAAATTATCTCTACACAAACACATAAAATACATGGGGCCCATGTGGGCTAATATGAAGAGAAGAGAGAGAATGAGAAAATATGGACCTCTCACACTTTTATACAATGTAATAAAAATCGGATCGACCTAGCTAGGTCGACTTAGAAATCGCTGAACGAGTCATTTAACCTATTCAGTTTACATATTGGATCGGCCATGTAATGGGACCAGTTTGACTCGGTACGACCCGATCGATTTTTTAAAATTCGTCGACCCGATCGATTCAACCAATGACCCGACTCATTTCATAAAAATAAAATTAAAAAATTTGTTCCTTCTCATCAATTGATGTCTTTTTTTTCCCTCTCACATGCATATGATTTGTTTTCTTTTGAAATATTTAAGTAATTCGTTGTTTAGGTTATGTACCTACAACACTAATATTATCTTGGTTATGCAATTTGCATGAAATTTTAATTTCATTTATAATTAAAGATGTCATTTACCGAACCCGAAGCACCGGTATCTCAAGTATTATATGTTTGATTGATCTTTTGTTGACAATGATGTGTAATTTATTTTTTTATTTTAAAATATTTGGAATTGATATCATTTTATTACAGCTATTTGAGTATATTTATGATTTTTTAATATAAATTATAGATTTACATATATTTATCAGATCATGCAATTGAACCGGTATTCGAGTATCTCAATCATCGGATCGAGTTTAATAAAACTGGTTTTATATATATATAGAAGATAAAATTTATCTTCTACAATATGAACGACATAAAAAAAAATTAAACTCATATATGAAATATAAAATGAAAATGCATAAATTTGAATTTTGTAACATACTCCGTGGTTATGATGCTTATGATCCCACATGGCATGCTTAATATAACACGAAAATGCAAAAATCCAAATTATGAAATATATTCCAACCATATATATATATGAATCCCACGTGACATTCAAATCATCTAATAGCACATGGCATTCAAACTTGCTAGTCATCCAAATCACGGTGAGTTTGGATAAGTAGATGGAAGAGGGCCAAGAGTCCAAAGAATGATGGTTGGTACTTGACACTTCAAGATCAATATTCAAAACTCAATACTCGTGGAAGATTCTTATAAGTTACGTGATAATAATAACCAAGCAACTAGATATTTTTCAAATGAGTGGCTTCCACACACCCCAACTTTTTGTTATTTCATAATAATAATAATAATAACAATAATAATAATAATAGGGTTATATTTATCACCTTTTACATAAGATAACTAAATTTTCTACACACATAAAAGTTAGGTGAGTCTCATTTTTTTTCTCTCTCTAAAACACTAATAATAATAATAGCGTTATATTTATCACATTTTGCAATCTTTTTACACACACACAGACTAAGTATTTTCTCTACAACATAAGAAAATTATTTCCCATAATAATAATAATAATAATAATAATAATAATAATAATAATAATAATAATAATAATAATAGTAATCAATAATCCCAATCTTATATTATTTTTCACACAAAATCAACAACCAACGACCACACAACATAAATAAAACATAAAACGCAGAGGACAACGTAGTATTTTTTGGTCTCTTTCACACGAACATAAGAACCACACAGAAACCATACCCTTTGTGTTGCAGAAGAAAATCATTGGCAATGACCTCCCAAGCTTCCTCCTTTTCCGTCGCCGTTCCTTCCATCGCATCCCCTTTCCGGCGCCACCGTAATCTCCCCGTCGTTCGAGCCCAAGGTAAAGTTCATTCCAATGCTCTTAGTTTTCTCATACTCTTTTTTTTTTCTATTCTCCAATTGATTCTGATTGCAATTTTCCACACCCCAATTGGTTATTATTGCATATTTTGAATCAGTGCTCTAAATATTAAGCAAGTTTTGCTCGTGGTTCTCTTTGTGTTTGTGAGTGTGTTTATAGTTTCATCACATCTTCATCCGGAAGCTGTTTGTGGAAATGCTCTCTTAACGAGTTCTCGAATTCTGAGTTTTTTCTTATGTTCCGAAATTAATTTTTTTTCCTTGTGAATTGGGCTTTGATGTAAAGCTCTGTGTTTGTCAAATTTGAAAGCTTTTTGGCTTTTGACAGAACTTCGAAATGGTAATATGAATGTTTGTTAGCTTAAATATGCATTGCATGCTTGTAGACTTTGGAGGTTTAGTCTTCTTTTACACATACATACATAATAATTTTGTTTCGGAATCTATTAGCCCATTTTTTTTCGTTGACTCAGTTTTCTGTGGCCAAAATTTTGTATTGGTTTTGCTTTTAATTTTGGTGAAATAATTTGCTGGTTCTTTCAGTGGAACCATCAGATAAATCTGTTGAAATCATGAGGAAGTTTTCCGAGCAATATGCCCGTAAGTCAGGAACATACTTTTGTGTTGACAAGGGAGTTACTTCTGTTGTTATCAAGGTACATTCTCTATCTTTGGCATGTAAATTCTCTTGTTAATATGAATTTTATTTTTTTGGACATTTTCCCTTCTTGTTTGAGTAGATGCCATTGCCAAATAAAAAACTCATAGTTCATTTCATACTCTTTTAGTTGATGATATGAATCTTGGTGCAGTAAGTCCTGCAATGTCAGGAAGTTTTGCAGTTTTCTAAAAAGTGAGAGTCATGGAGATTTGTTGTGGTTGGCATCGTTGCATTTCAATGTAAATTAAAAAATAACTATTAGAAATTTATAAAGGGTTTATCTCTACTTGAATTTAAGCTTTCTTTGTGAGATATATACCTGTTTTAGTAGTGTATCAGTGCAGTGTACATTTTGATCTATGCTAGGTGCTACCTGCATTATATAAGACTGACTGTTGAATTCATATTTCTTGCTCTGAATCGTTCCGGAATGTGTTCCTTCCATTAGGCAATTCATTTCTTTATATTTAGTATAATCAACATCAACATCAACATCAACATCAACATCACCTTTATCCCAAATTAATTGGGGTCGGTGGTAGATGAACCCACATGAAAGATATAAAATTACAGAAAAAATAAAATAAAAATAAAAATAATAATATATATAAATATATATATATATATATATATGTATATATAAATAAATAAAAGTGAAAAAGAAAGGGACAAGAAGAAGTGGGGGAAATGAAGGAGAAAAGGACTAAAAAGGGACCATCTGGAACATAGGAATAACCACGGGTCTAACCCTCCACCATACTTATAGCTTTTCTCCATTCCGTTCTAAGACACACCGTCCGCCAATCTATATCCCACTCCATTAAATCTTGTTTTACTACCTTCCCCCAAGTAAGTTTCGGCCGACCTCTGCCTCTTTTTGTGTTGAGCTCTTGGTAACAAACTTCTGTTCTTACAGGAGCATCCAGGGGCCTTCTCATCACGTGCCCAAACCACCTCAATCTATGTTCTCTCATCTTCTCGGCAACCGGTACTACTCCGACCTTTCGTCGAATATCTTCATTTCTTATCTTATCCATCTTTGTGTAACCACACATCCACCTTAACATCCTCATCTCCGCTACTCCCATCTTATGCTCATGTTGCCTATATGCTGGCCAGCATTCCGCTCCATATAGCATTGTCGGTCTTACTGCCGTTTTATAGAATTTTCCTTTTAAACTTAAGGGGGGTTTTGCGGTCACACAAAAACCCAGATGCACTGCGCCATTTCATCCACCTTGCTCTGATTCTATGATTTACATCCTCATCAATCTCTCTACCTTTTTGTAAAATGGAGCCCAAGTATTTAAAAGCATCTTTTTTGGGTACCTCTTGACCAATTAAATGCACGGGCTCTTGGTCCCCATCTCGTACCAGAGAAAACTCACACTTCAGATACTCAGTCTTGCTTCGACTTAATGTGAATCCTTTGGATTCCAATGTGCTTCTCCACAATTCAAGTTTTCTATTAACACCCTCCTTGCTCTCATCAATAAGCACAATATCGTCTGCAAAAAGCATACACCATGGCACTTCCTCTTGAATATCTTTTGTTAGTTCATCCATAACTAAGGCAAAAAGATAAGGACTTAGAGCCGACCCTTGGTGTACACCAACCGTGATAGGAAAATAACTTGATGTTCCGTTACAAGCTTTTACACATGTAGTAGCCCCATCATACATATCCTGGATTGCCTTTACATACTTTGATGAAACCTTTTTCTTCTCCAGAACCCACCATAAAACTTTCCTTGGAACCCTATCGTATGCTTTCTCAAGGTCTATGAACACCATATGCAAGTCCTTCTTCTTTTCTCGGTATTTTTCCATAAGTTGTCGCATCAAGAAAATGGCTTCCATGGTACATCTTCCTGGCATAAATCCAAATTTATTCACAGAAACCTTGGTATCTCTCCTCAAGCGATGTTCAATAACCCTCTCCCACAACTTCATAGTATGGCTCATTAGCTTAATGCCTCTATAGTTTGAACAATTCTGTATATCTCCCTTGTTTTTGTAGATAGGCACAATCATACTTTTCCTCCAAGCATCAGGCATCTTATTTGTCTGGAGAATCTTATTAAAAAGACTGGTCAACCATTTTATTGCCACATCCCCTAGGCCTCTCCACACTTCAATAGGGACACCATCAGGCCCCAAGGCTTTATTAGTCTTCATCCTCTTTAAAGCCTCCTTCACTTCATGTGTATTAATTCTGCGTACAAATCTTCTATTCATATCATCATACGCGTCCTCCAAGTCCACCTTGCTTGTATCTCCATCTCCATTAAACAGCTTGTTAAAGTAGTTCAACCATCTTTCATTTACATCTTCATCTCTCATCAGAAGTTTTTGATTTTCATCCTTGATGCATCTAACTTGGGTGAGGTCTTTACTTTTCTTATCCCTTATCTTTGCAAGTTTATAAATACCTCTTTCACCATCCTTGCTCCCAAGATTTTTATACAACTCGTCGAAAACCTTGCCCCTAGCTTCTCGCACTGCTTTCTTTGCATTTTTTCTCGCCAATCTAAACTTTTGCAAGTTCTCTTCACTGGGACTTTTATGCAAAGATCTAAAGCACTCCTTCTTATGTTTAATTGCCTCTTGCTCCTCTCCATTCCACCACCATGTTTCCTTTGCATGAAATCCATTTCCTTTACTTTCTCCCAACACCCTCCTTCCCAAATTTTGAATAAACTTATCAAATGACTGTATGATATTCTTATCATATGACTGTATATTTTTACTCTGCCTGCCATCTTCTTAATTTGAGAGCTGGGGAACTTCTGTAGGGGTTATGGATTTTAAATTTCATTTGTTGACAATACTAGGAGGTCATCATCTTAGATTGTTTGAGAAGCAAGAAGTTTGTAATGAATGCTAGTTTTTCTTGTTCAGCTATCAGGATCCATAAGTAGGTGCCCCCCAACACACACAACCCATCCAATTTGAAACATTTGTGAATGTAAAGGTTATGGATACCTACATTACTTCTGAAAATGCTGGGAGGTGTCCATCTTAGCTTGTTTGGTAAACCAAAGACTAGGCTTTTCTGGTGTAGTATGCTTTCATGGGTCTTTTGGGATCTTTTAATAGTATCCAAATGTTATACTTTTGAATGGATAATGGTAAGCTACATGCTTATTAAATTTCGTGCAGACTGCAGAGATAATTATTTTTTTCTTTTGGTTAAAAGAAGAATTTGTTGAGAGAAAGAAGAGGAATGCATCAAAGGATAGAGACTAGTTGATTTTATAGCTTAATCTTAAACCTTTGGGGTGAGTATTCAGTTTCAGAAAATCAACCTCACCTTATTTCTCTTAGGCACTCTTAGTTGCCTTGTTTCAATCAAGATTTTCTGGGGTGGTTTTATATTTTTGGGTCTACAAGTTGTTTTTTCCTTTTATCTTTTCTAAGATTTTGGTTGGCTAATTTCTTTCGGATACTATGATAATAGCTTGACATCTTAGTAATTTGATATTAATAAATATAATAATGATAATAACAAAATTGAACACTGTATTTGCAATTTGATATTTATGTTAATATCCAAAGCAATTTTAGGATGTTTTTAACCAAACAATAACTTGCTTTATATGAAATGCTTTTGACTTGTAGTTACTAAACTTGATATTTTGTAAAGGCAAAGCACGAACTCTGGGGCACAAGACTCCCTGACTTTGCGAGGGCAGGGATATATTTGATTGTACGCAGTCTTTCCCTTACATTTTTTCAACTAAGCTATTTCCTATACTCGCAAAGTTGGGGAGCCTTGTGCACCGAGGTTTCCCCTTTGACCTTACAAAATCTCAAGTTGAGTAACTACATGTCAAAAGCATTTTATATATAAAGCACCTCCTTGTTTGATTAAAAACTTCCTAAAAGTGCTTTGAATATTAACATAAATATCAAATTGCAAATACAGTGTTCAATTTAGTTATTATCAATATGTTTATGAGGAAGGATATTCTAACTACCAAAATTTTCTACTACTAACTTATTACCTATTTAATCACCATTGAATCAAAGTGAGAGAATGCTAAAATGTTTTTGAAAAAAGAGAAAAGGTTGATCCAATGGTGATTAGATAGGTAGTGAGTTGGTAGTAGAAGATTTTGGTAGTAAAAATATCCTACCCCTATGTTTATTAATATCAAATTAGTAAGATGTCATTATATTATCATAGTTTTTGAAAGAGATTAGCCAACCAAAACTTTATATTTTGTATAAATCCAAAAAGTATCTTCTCACAATAGTTCTTTTTAAACATTATCAAATTCACACCCCTTGTCATAAATGTTTTTTTTTGGTTTTAGAGCACCTTTTTATATTTTATTTTCATCCTTTTAATATGGAAAATGCAACTTTTATTTGTTTCCAGTTGCTCAACAGATCATGTGTTGGGCAGAATCCTTGGAAGGGAAATGACTAAAAATACAGTCGGAACTAGTAGGTCCCATGGATTTAAACGTGGAATGTTAGGTATAGACAGCTAAATAAGTTATCTAGCCGGATTTGTTACAGTTTACCCGATTTCTAAGTTAGAATCTACGTAATTGAAAACTAGTTCTGAGAGTTTTGCAGTAGATTTTGATAGGGGTCGTATTAAGGCCTCCTGAAAACAGCAAATAAGGAAAATTGTTTGAATCACCTAGACTGGCATGTTGGAATGAAATTATACGAAGTCTAAAAATCAGTTTCCCAGATTATAGTCTGATGAGGCAATATTCTATTCCAGTAATACCACATACTTCAATTCAGGAAAGGACAGATGAAAATAAACATACATGTGTGTCCATATGTGCATAAAACGGAAACAGATTCTTTAAAAAAAAAAAGGGCCGACCCAGTTCAAATACCCACCTCGTGAGTGTCTGGGGAAACAGATTCTTTTATTTTAAATTTTTTTACAAACATTACATAGGTGGGGTCCTATTAAAATTTTTGAATATTTATTTAGAAAGGGAGAGTTATTTGGGTTCATCTACCATCGACACCAATTAATTTGGGATAAAGGTGTATTTGATGTTGTTGATGTATTTAGAAAGGGAGAGAGAGCTAGCTGAAGCAGTGGTAAAGCTATTCTTTTGTGATTGAAAGGTCATAGGTTTGAATTCGTGAAATAGCTTTTTTGCAAATATGCAAGGGTAAGCCTGGGTATAAGGTTTGTCTTTACCTCTACCCTCACTGGTCAGGGTTTAAAAAAAAAATATTATGAAAGGAAAAGATAGTAAAATTTCACATGACATGGTCTTGTCATGTGAGATTTTATCATGAGAGGATCCATTCCCCTATTAAACTAATATCGAAAGTAGTCATTTTCTTGAGTAATTAATGTTTCTTCTATTATTTCTATTTTGGAACAGGGGTTGGCTGACCATAAAGATACGTTGGGTGCACCGCTGTGCCCTTGCCGGTACATACTTGTTCTTTCAACTTGTTGTGAACCATAATTTCTTTCTTCATACTATAGTTCTGGCAGTGTAGCTGCAGATAATTTGATCGAGTACTTATGTTTTCTAACTTTCTAAGCCCAAAATTATTGTATTTTAGGCATTACGATGATAAAGCTGCTGAGGCTGCACAGGGATTTTGGAATTGCCCATGTGTTCCAATGAGAGAGAGGTAAGCATTATCTTTGTAACAACTTGGAAGTTGGAACGTATGTGCCTTGTATGATCTTAAGTTATCAAGTTTGAAGCTACTTCTTTTGCAAGGATAAGTTTTATTACAAGCGTGTGTTTGTTTAAATCCGTTATATTTAGTATTGCATTGATGATGTTTAGAGAACAGCTTATATATCATTCTTGACAGATGTTATATACATTGGTTACAAAATAAGAAGCTCGCTACTTGTCTTTACCCTTCAGAGAATACGTAATGACAACCAGTACCCTTATGTTCTTGGAGAATGTTTTAATGACTTTTTCGAGTACGAAATTCATGTTTAATCTCCTTCTGTATTTTGTTTTTTCATTTTATAGAGTTATAATTACATATTTACATATAAAACAATTTTATCCAATAGAACATTTTTAGCCATGATCTTATTATCTTGTTAATACCTATTTGTTCAAGAGGTAGGTCATAATAAACTCAGGCCAAAAACTTTGTAGAGACACTCTTGTTATCAGGTTTGAAACCTGAAGTTAGTTTATATTTTGGTCAGATGCAGTGAGTAACTTAAGCTGTTTTGAGTAATACTAGTGATCTGATCTCTACTGGAGTATTCTTGTGCTATACAAGCCTTTATATTTTTTGCAATTGTTGTTTATGAAGAAATGTGGATTTTAAAAAAAAAAAAATTATGAAACTTTTAAGTTCAGCCCCAAATTGTCCCACCTGGATATTGTGTTTTCTAATTGTGGTTTTGTTTGATAGGAAGGAGTGCCACTGCATGCTCTTTCTCACTCCTGACAACGATTTTGCTGGCAAGGAGCAGGTAATTCTTTAATTCAATTTTTGGAATTTTGATTTTGGTCCTCATGGTTGTGGATGCCGTGTTGGCTTCTGCAACCTGCAAGTACTATTGTTGTGCTCCTTGACTTAGCACATACATATTTTGTTAAGAGTACAATTATTTCTTTTGAAGTTAAATGCAACATTTTCTTGCCTTGCAGGCTATCACCTTGGATGAAATTAAAGAATCAACAGCAAATATGTAACATAGAGTATTGTGTATTAAGGTACTTGTTACAGTCTGTATGTTTGGAGAGACAAATGAAAAGAAGAGTGTAACAATATGTAGGTAATATATTTGTAATTACCGAAAATCACATGTAATTCTTTTTACTTTGCTCTTTCTGAATAGCCTAACCCTTACTGTATTACAAATGTCATTCATTTCATCTCCATTTTTGTTTTATGCTGACCCTGAAATGCAGCTATATTTTAATTAGTTTCGCATGTTTATCACATAAATAAATCAATATTATTCCTTTTTCATTTTCTATCTTAATTGGTTGTTCGTAACCGTTGATTTACCTATGAATTATTGGGATTATTTCACATGATCTCATGTCATATGAAATGATCAAATTCTCAACGAAAACCAACACAACCGATAAGTTCTGAATATTGATCTGGTGTACAGATGGACAAAACAAAATAAAAAAAGATTTTGATGTTTTTCATGTTATAGGAAATGATTTTATCTCTTATACACACGTAAAAGTATGTGAGGTCTATGTATTACCATGTAAAGAGAAAAGAAAAGAAAAATTAAGTTTCGCACAATTTTATATGGGATTCTATTTTCTCATGTTATAGAAGATAGTTATCTCCTACTATAGACACATGATGTGGTGGGGTCTACAATCTATTAAAAAAAAAAGAAAAATGGTAACACAACTTTTGATGTGAGAATAACATGAGATAGTTATCTCATGTAAAATGTAAAATGAGACAATGATTTCCCATTTTATATTTATGTAGGAGATAATTTTATTGCTTAGAGAAAGATATTAAATCTAAAAAGAATAGGAGAGAACTATCAGTAGTATGGAAAAGAGATATTATTTGTACATTTGTGTCCATAAACAAAGGTGCATATTGTTAAGGTTGACCTATTGATGCGTTTATTTTATGGGGTAGGTTATATTTACAAACTTATTTGTTTTCAAACTCTTACAAATTATACTACGTAGGACCGGTCCTACATTAATCGCACAATGTACGACCGGTTCTACAGTAGTGTAATTGTAAAAAAAAAATTGTAAACGGATCCTATCCCTTATTTTATATGGGAAGATTGGTGTGTGCTACTGGTACCACGATTTGCATGCTAGAAACGCAATATCTGCATTAAATATTGTTGGAGATTGAAATTATGTTTTGAATTACTGTTATTATTGGATAGGAACAAGTTGTTTAGATTAGAGATTTCTTGTTTGGATTAGATATTTCTTTGTAATTCTGTTTTCTATTTTTCTGATAGTTTGTTATTATTACTTGTATAAATTCACTTCTCTTAAGAGGTAACAAATATATGAAAAAGATGTATAGTTCTATGGATTGAGTTTTAACATGGTATCAGTTACGGTATTGATCCTGGGAAATTTTTTCCTTCCAATTTGTTTTTGACCCGTCCCAAATACCCTCTCCTTCATATTTTTTTTTCCCTTACCTAAACCATCTCCCAGCATCCTAAAATCTCCAGGCCCTCAATCTTCATTAAACTCCAAACACCCCATCTTTCACCAGCTTCTAACGGTGTGAGGATAGGTGAAATAGTAAACTGAAAAAGTACCTTACTTCCCCAAGATGTCAATTGTTTGCGTGATTTGATCTCTACATTTTCCAATTCATTTTGCACATTTTTTATTCGTGAAGGTGGTACATTACTGTTTGCATCTCGCTGTGCATTCACCACATGGCTTCATCTGATTCTTCTACTTCTACTTCTCACGCCAATGTTGTGTATGAAGGTATTCTAGGTAACCCTCTTGCTCTCTCTACTCACTCTAGGAATTTATCTTGGATAATTGATTCTGGAGCGTCAGATCATATGATTCGTGATGGCTCAGTTTTAACGCATGTTTCTTCTTGTATTAAAACAACTATTACTACTGCTAATGGTGGCTCGGCTTCAATCACTGGTCAAGGTACCCTTAATCTCTCAAAAAAAAATTGTTCTTCATTATGTTCTTGTGGTTCCTTCTCTTGATTTCAATTTGTTGTCTGTTAGTAAGCTTACTTCTGAACTTAATTGTAAAGTTATTTTTTGGCCGACATTTTGCGTCTTTCAAGACGTCCAAACCCAGGAAATTCTTGGCTATGGTGTTAAACATAACAAACTTTATTTCTTTGAAGTCTTTAATGGTGAACCTGACTTGCATTGTAGAGCATCTGCTACTCATACTCCTGCTTCTCTTCATTCTGACATTTGGCTTTGGCATAAAAGACTAGGACATCCCTCTTTTACTTATTTGCAAAAGTTGTTTCCCCTTTTATTTTCTAAATGTAATCCTTCTGAATTTCATTGTTTAACTTGTGAAATGGCTAAGAGCCATCGAATTCCCTTTTATCCAAGTTTGAATAAAAGTTGTATTCCGTTCCAAGTCATTCATTCTGATGTTTGGGGCCCTTCTAAAGTCCTTTCTTTTTCTCATGCTTATTATTATATGTGTCTTTTATTGATGAGTGTACTCGAATGATGTGGATATCTTTACTGAAACATAAAAATGAAGTCTTCTCTGTCTTTCAAAAATTCTATAATATGGTTCAAACCCAATTTCAAAGTTCAATTCAAATCCTTCAATCAGATAATGGACTTGAGTATAAGAATAAATTTTTTTCTAAATTTTTGGAATCTAAAGGTATCAAACATCAGACCTCTTGCACTTACACACCTCAGCAAAATGGATTAGCTGAGCGAAAGAACAGGCACTTGTTGGAAGTAACCAGGGCATCTTTATTTGAGATGAATGTACCTTCCCATTATTGGGGGGAGGCAGTCCTCTCAGCAACCTATTTAATAAATCGTACTCCCTCTAGTTCACTAAATTTTCTTACTCCCCAACAAAAACTTGAAACTTTCTTTTCTATACCTCATGTCATGAATCTTGAACCTAGAGTCTTTGGTTGTACTGCCTATGTCCATGTTCCCAAACCTCTACGAAATAAGCTTGATCCTTGTGCTAAAAAATGTATTTTTGTTGGATATTCTGACCTTCAAAAGGGATACCGTTGTTTTGATCCTAACACTCACAAAATGCATGTTACTCTTGAAGTATCTTTTAGGGAAACCGAAGCTTTTTATGCAGGGGGAGTTTCTTCTTCTTCTTCTCAGGGGGAGATCCAAAACAATAGAGAAGAAGAATTCTGGCTATCTACTTCTATAGTTCCTACTCCAATGCTTTCCAACACAAATGATCAGCTCACCAACACTAATTCTTCTCAAAGCTCTTTACCTGAAGTAATCCTTGGTCCTCCAGTAGCAGATCTCAACGATGCAAGTCCTCCTTTAACCCATGAGACACCATGCCTAACAGACTCCGCAGTTGACCATAATTCTGAACCACATTTTGAATCCATAACCGAATTGCTTTCTGTCCCTAATACAGATTCTTCAATTTCTGTTGCTCCTAATAGTATTCAAGTCAGAAAGTCAGAGAGACCAAATAAAGGCAAACCCAAAACTGTTTATGAACCAGACCCGAAAGTAAAAGTGAAGTATCCTATTAGTAATTATGTGTCATCTCATAGGCTGTCTGGATCATATGCTCTAACAATTGATCAATTATCTACTGTATATATTCCTAATAGTGTGCAGGAAGCTTTAGAAGATCCTAGATGGAAGCAAGCAATGAATACTGAGATGGAAGCACTTCAGTGCAATAAAACTTGGAGATTAACCTCTCTACCGAGTGGGAAGAAGACAATTGGGTGCAAATGGGTATACACAGTGGAGCTAAAAGCAGATGGGAGTATTGATAGATACAAGGCAAGGCTTGTAGCAAAGGGATACACACAAAGGTATGGAGTGGACTATCAAGACACGTTTGCTCCTGTGGCTAAACTTAATACAATCAGAATCTTAATATCCATTGCTGCAAATAGAGATTGGCCATTGAAACAGTTTGATGTAAAGAACGCTTTTTTGAATGGTGACTTAGAAGAGGAAGTCTACATGGAGATTCCACCTGGAGTGAAGCTAACTTCTTCAAAGGAGAATGTAGTTTGCAAACTGGAAAAGGCTCTTTATGGCCTTAAACAATCACCTAGAGCGTGGTTTGGAAGGCTCTCTTTAGCAATGAAGAAGTTTGGTTATAAGCAAAGCAACTCAGATCATACATTATTCATAAAGCATAACAAAGGGAAGGTAACAATACTCATTGTTTATGTAGATGATATGATACTAACAGTGGATGATGTAGAAGAAATGAAGTTACTTGAGAAGAAGTTAGCTGCTGAATTCGAAATGAAGGATTTGGGTTCTCTAAAATGTTTTCTTGGAATAGAAATTGCAAGATCCGAACAAGGTATTTTCTGTCTCAAAGGAAATATATTTTAGATCTTCTATCCGAGACTGGGCTAATGGCTTGCAAGCCTGCTGATACTCCAATGGAAGTGAATCATTCTTTGGGTATCTATCCGGATCAGGATGAGGTTGATAAGGGCAGATATCAAAGGTTAGTAGGAAAATTAATTTATTTATCACATACTAGACCTGATATTGCATATTCTGTTAGTATGGTTAGTAGATTCATGCACTCTCCTAGTGAAGAACATATGAAAGCAGTATATCGTATTTTGAGGTATCTCAAAGGATCTCTAGGGAAAGGTATTTTATTTTAAAAAAATAATAGAGCCTGCATTGAAGGATACACGGACTCAGATTGGGCTGGTGATAAAACCACAAGACAATCAACTTCAGGGTATTTCACTTTTGTAGAGGGAAATTTGGTTACATGGAGGAGCAAGAAACAAAAGGTAGTGGCAAGATCCAGTGCTGAGGCTGAATTCAGAGGTATAGCCTATGATGTTTGCGAATTGTTATGGGTGAGAAATATTCTGGCTAACTTGGGCATTTCATATGATAAACCAATGAATCTCTTCTGTGATAACAAAGCAGCTGTGGAAATAGCACATAATCCAGTCCAACATGATAGGACCAAGCATGTTGAAGTGGATAGACATTTTATAAAGGAAAAACTTGATAGTCAGATAATTCAGATTCCTCATGTTCGGTCTCAAGAGCAACTGGCTGATGTTTTAACAAAAGCTGTCTCAGGAAAAGTGTTTGAAGAAATCATTAACAAGTTGGGTATGATTGATATCCATGCACCAACTTGAGGGGGAGTGTTGGAGATTGAAATTATGTTTTGAATTACTGTTATTATTGGATAGGAACAAGTTGTTTAGATTAGAGATTTCTTGTTTGGATTAGATATTTCTTTGTAATTCTGTTTTCTATTTTTCTGATAGTTTGTTATTATTACTTGTATAAATTCACTTCTCTTAAGAGGTAACAAATATATGAAAAAGATGTATAGTTCTATGGATTGAGTTTTAACAAATATAAACAAACCCCAAAACAATGGATTCCAATATCGTAGTTTATGGATGTAACGTAAGTTTCTAATATTTTTTTAGATTTCTCTAGCAGTTCATCAATTAATTAATTAATCCGGTCAAATCAGTAGGATCGCAACGACAACAAAATTTTCCCTACCAAATTTTTGAGATAGTTGAATACTCAAGACTCAATTTCAACATTCAAATTGCAATTAAAAGCAAATGTTATCATCCATTGCCATCAATAACCACTAAAAAATTACACAATTCACACGCTAAGCAATTATCAATTTAACAAGCCTTAACAGAAGGAGAGCTAGTAGTAGTAGAAGAACGAGGACCAGCACTCTTGGCACAATCTTGTCCATTCTTTGAAGCCAGAGCAGCCAAGAACCGATGATTATTCCCCCTTCCATCAGTAACAGCAGAAGATAAGAAGGAAGGTGAAACTCCTTTCCTACAAGCATGATCAGCAGGGAAACGATGCTTGAGACACACCTTAACATTGCAAGTTTTACAAGTATTGCTATTAGAAAAAGTCAAAATCTGCTTGCAGCGCTTAACGGGGCAAATGGGTTTCTTCTTCTTGTTGGGGTCACAGTTTCCAGAGTTGTGATGTCCCTTCAAGATTGCCTCCTCATCTTGTCCCACATGGCCTGTGGTCTCAATGGACATTGAACATGTTTCGCAAACAACCACTTTTCTGCTGTTGTGGTCGGATTTCGGACACGCATGGGACTTGTAGGATCTGTGTTCCACACAGAACACCTGCAATTGCACACACGTTAATCCCTTATACTATTTTTGTTATAGATATCAAATGGTGCATGTTAAGTCCTAATAAACGATTTTGAATTTGTGTCTCTCCACCCTTTTGTAGGATCTGTGTTCCACACAGAACACCTGCAATGGCACACACGTTAATCCCTTATACTATTTTTGTTATAGATATCAAATGGTGCATGTTAAGTCCTAATAAACGATTTTGAATTTGTGTCTCTCCACCCTTTTTCATGAATTGAAATTCTCAAGATTTAAATCCACTACCTGGGCAGTTCAAATCCTGTTGTCTTGCCAATCTAATAGTTTATATTATTTTCTAACATATTCCTTATACAAGAGCTTGTTGGTTTTGAAGTGTGGATATTGCGTAGACCTAATTTTTATTTTTTTGATTTACCTTATGCTTATTTAATTCCACACATTGGGACAGCGAAGATTGAACTCGTAATTTTGTGGTCAAGAGGGCGGTGAAGATCGATGGTCAAGGAAACTTTGATACTATATAAAGTGTAAAGAATCAATTCAACCCAAAAGTTTAAGCTGTTGGATGAGACTACATTAATGGTTTTATATATCTCAACATTATATCTCAACATGCTCCCTCACACGGGAGCCCACTGGGCTTGAAGGGTGGACAATGCATAGACCCATCTACATGTGCGAACAAAGAAATCCACTTGAAAGAAAGTGGAAGCGGCGAGGATCGAACCCGAGACACGAGACTCTGATACCATATAAAGAATCAATTCAACCTAAAAACTTAAGCTTTGCGTGAGCTACATTAATGGTTTTATATATCTCAACATAAAGAATAACTAAGATATTAGGTGATGATGAATCGATGATTTTAATGATTTATATTATTTTCTAATAGTATTTTAATTCTACACCATGCATTCACCATACATAAATTTTCACTTATTTGAAGACTAAAGAGAGGTACACAAAATTTTCAGATTATAAAATCATTAAAAATTTAACGGGAGAGGATTCATTCATCGTTGGTAACGGAAAAAAAAAAATTGTTTAGTTAATGAATTAACTATTATTTAAGGAAGGTTGTTGGGTTGATAATTAAAGAATACAAGTTATTAACTATAATTGAATTTTGATCATGTGTGAAATTTAACGCATAGAAGAAACGTTTTTTTTTCCAGGTTAATTATAAGATGATGTAGAATCATATGAATAAGATAAGGAAAACATAGGAAAGTGGTGAGAAAAGACGAAATTACCAGCTTGCAACCGTCGCATGCGAAAGGAAGGAAATCTAGCTGGTTGCAATCATGTTGTTGGCAGTGTTTACCCAAATCTGGGAAAGCTTCTGTTCCTCCTGATGCCATGGATTTGATACTGAAGAGGTTTTTGTGACTTGTGAAAGAATGAAAATCGATGAATTGGGTTTGTTTCTTTATGAATGTGAATTGAACTAAAACAAGGATTGAAGATAATAAAAGGAAGCGTATATTTATAGGTTTGGTAATGGCTTGGGGCCTAAGACAGGTGCTACGCGTCACATATCTCAAAAGAAGATTCTAGTGCCATTGGCAGAATACGCGGTTAGATTTATTATTATTATTATTATTAACAAGATAATTGATATTTTGTTTTCGGCCTTTCTTGGGTTTTTTTTTCAAATAAAATTTTAGTTATTATACTTTATATTTTTTTTTGTACAAATTAATTTAACTCTTTATTCTTATAATTTTTATTTTTGAGCATTATTTTTTATTTTTTATTTTCACCTATTTAAATTTTAGCTTTCATTATTTAAATTTAATATTTATATTTTTAACTATTTCATTTTTAATTAATTAGTTTTTAATATTTATAAAAAACTATTAAATTATTGGTCTTTACAATTTATAAAGAATTATATTCATAGTTTCTACTTGGGGGATTTAAGTTTCTCCTTTAACATAAGAATAGAATCATTCTACACTAACATCTAATATTGTACCAAATCTTTATACTTTTATATTTTTCTTCAAAAAGATGGGACCCATCAATTATGTTTCACTCACATGATATATCAATTCTCCTTTTAAAGGAGAAATGTTTAACCCATTAAGAGGTTAGTTCTTAAATGTTAAAATCTTAAATAATAAGTTATTCTACCTATCTTTCTTTATTTTTACCAACATTTGCTTACCATTCTCTAATACCATTAGATGAGAATTTAAATTCTGATTTATTGATGTTAGAAAATTGTATACAAAAGTAAATAGAAAAAAAAAATAGATAGAATAATATATCCCAATTTTAAAGCTAATAAATTGATCTTGTTGTGAGATGTGTCAGTAATTTGCACGAGGTTCCAGATTCAAGTTTGAGTATTACTTTTGTATCAAAAAAAATCTTAAATTGTAAAAAATAACAGGAACTCATATCTAAAAATTATACTATAAAAATTGAGTGAAAATTATGACGATGAAATCTTATTCAATTTTTATTTTTCTTATGATGAATATATCCTTGTTGCATGACTTGAAAATTAAAAATTATCAAGTCAGAAATAGGAAATAAAATAAACAAAATGGTTTTTTTATTCGGAAGTGTAAAATAGCCTTAGAATGATGGATATTGAAAATCCTTATAATGAATATTATTTTATACTAATGCGAAAATAAAAATAAATAAAATAGTAAATGTTCAATATAAAGAATAATCATAAACATTAATTAGTAAAAATGAGCTAAAAATAAGTCAGAATTTTTTTGTAAATGTAGTATTTGGTATTCAATTATTGTGAATTAATAATTAATTAATGAGTTTAATTTGTTAAAATCATAACCGTTGATTGGCGAAAATCAACAGTGATAAGATATGGTTGTAAGAGATTGTAAAAAAAAATTGTAACTATAACCTTCTCTCTTCAAGTATATATAGTAGAAATACTTTAATATATATTTTGGTATCAACCTTCTCGAGATTTTAGCATTCCAAACATGGATATTGATGATATCGAAATATTCTCAAAATATGGCGTGAAGACTGTTAAAATGGGCTTATACAACTCATTATGAGTTGAACTTTTTAATTGGCTGAGCAGGCCCTTACAGAACCTCTTTGTTTAGAAATATACGGTGGAAAATGGGTTTGAAAACGTTTTGTTTTCGATGAAAATAAATTATTCTTATTTCATTTGGTGTAATTTGATTAGCATCTTAACAGTGTCATTCAATTTACAATTTTTAATTTTGTGTTTTAGAAAATAGTGTTTATTATAGTGCTTAAATATTGAAAATATTGAACTTTTTATTTTATTATCTAAAGAGTTAGTTATTTATAGGGAAGGATTATATGGATGTTTTATTATTATATCCTTTTAATTTATTCATTTTTAAAGACTAATATTATTTTAGGAATAATCAAAAGATAACACTATGGTAAAGATAAATGATTTATTAAACTTGTATATCAATACATATTAAGTGGTATCTATTGTTGAGAATAGTACGAAGAAGAAGCCCAAAATCCTTTCTAAAAGATTCATCCACCAAAGGGCCAAGCCACAAATGAGTATAAGTGGGCTAACATCTTATCTCAATTCCAAAATCTTAAGGCTATAGGTCTATGACTTTATGTATCTTTTGCACTTATATGATCTCACTTGGTTCATGTTTAACTGACGTGAGACTTCACTATTACTTACACTTGAATATTTCTAACATCCGCATCTCAAGTGTGAAATTCTTTTCTCTTTAAATATTAGGGTTACACTAGCCTGTTACGGAGGCCTCTTCAAGTGCATCATCATCTCCATATACTTGGCCCCAGCCAAATCTTTAGTTCCGATACCAGAGTTGAGAATGGTATGGGAGAGCGCAAAATCCTTTGCAAAGGATTCCTCCACTAACGGGTCAAGCCACAAACCACTATAAGTGGCTAACATTACATCTCAACTCAAAACTTTAAGGCTATAGGTCTATGTGCCTTTTTCACTACTACTCACACTTGAATATTTCTAACATCTATGTATCAAAAATATTATTAAGTAGTGCAATTTTTTTAAAACTGGAATCACTTTTACTTGGTTTAAAATTTACCCTAAAAGTATTTTTAATTTATGATATGATTGATTAATTTTAATATTATGATTAATTATTATAGAAATTTAATTTAAAATATTTATAAGTGTGAGATTGGCTAATAAGGTACTTGTTTTAATATTTTCTACCAGTACAAGTCCAAGCTTTATTTCCTCAAAAATGTAGAGAGAGATCAGATTGAGAAAAAATCTGCCAATTGCTAAGCCTATCCAAGATTTGCCATTTTTTCAGGATCAACGTCAAGTTTGAGATGGAATTTTGGCAAGAAAGGCATTATTTGCAATTCTTGATGTTCATAATGTTTTTCCTTTAGTATTTTTCAAAAGAATTCTTATGTAATGGGTTTAGATGAATTGTATTCAGATTTTGGCGATAATAAAAATAATTAACGTTTCTCGTGTGACACGAGAGTTATCGCCTATAATCCAAAATAATATTATTTTGGGGTTTGAAAAAAAAAAACTATTATAATAAAATTCATCATATAAGGAGAAAGTAAAATTTTTAAAATACGGTAAATCTTTTTTTTTGGAAGCATGGTAATTTTTATAGTTTGCGGTAGAAATGGTTTTTCCTAATCAAAATATGATCAAATTGGAAAGAAAAAAAAAAAAAAAAAACCCTTTATAACAGTGTGGATTAATATGATGGCAAGTCAAAATCCTCTTAAACTTTAGTGACGAAGAAGATTTAATAATAATTCAAGCGACAAAAAAAGTCTCCTTTTGAAAAGGAATTGGTCTTTGGTTCTCCCGCTGCCGTGTTTATATTCCATCGACTAGTCGTTTTCTATATTTTTTTTCTCTCCGGATTATTTTATAGGTTTTATTAATCATCTTCCACGTAAAATAATTATCTTATGTGGTAGAGAGAAAATGAGTAGGTCCCACCATTACATTAAAAAAGAAAAGAAAAAAAAAAGTGGGGCTTGAAAATCGAAGTGAAAGAAAATGAGATAAGATACCTCATGTGAAAGGAGAGTAATATTTGCCTTATTTTATATCATCATCCACCTTGCTAGAAGAGAAGAAGATGAACACTTGCTATAAAATTCCTTCCTTTTGCATTAGTGAATTTTTATTGGTCAATCTTATTTTGAATTTTTTTTTATATACCTACAGATTATTATTCGATTAGTACAGTTCGATACTGTTGGATCCATTATTTTGCATTTCCAATAGACTAATTACATAATTATAACCTCTAATTAACATCTGGATTACGTGGCGATAATACCAATGGTTATGTCAAGGCTTCTCTTCAAAATGGGGCAATATTTGAGGATTTATCGAAAGTAAATCAACAAGTGGAGACTCTATAGCGATCTGGTTTCATAAAGAGCATAAACAGGTATTGCAACTGAACGTGGGTAAATCAGAGCTTAACGAATTAGATGCAAGTGGCATTATAATTATTCATAATAACCAATACAAGGTTATTATGCGAGAACAATGTTTTTTTTTTAATTAACATTAGGAAACATAAAACAACAAAATTACAAATAATGTAGGCACAGGCTAGGGAAATTAACTCCCTTTGGATCATTCTGCAACAGAAAAATACATAGCTTAACTTATGTAATTTCTTAATAAAGAAGAATGAAGATGAAAAATATGAATTCATCAAATGAGTTTACTGATACAAAAGATCAGCTATATACTGGCGTTTACAACAACTAACAAAGAGCGGGAAAACTTAAACAAGAAATAACAGAAAACTAACTATTCTTGCCAACTAACAGTAACTAACATTCTTGCTAACTAACAGTAACTAACATTCTTGCTAACTGACAGTAACTAACAGATGAAACATACTAACAGTAAAAGATAAAAAATCTTTTACTGGTAATAGCCCCCCTCAAGTTGGGAGATGAATATCAATCATCCCAAACTTGGATATGATTTCCCGAAAAGGTGCAGGGTGTATTGACTTAGTAAAAACGTCTGCTAGTTGATGATGAGTGGAAATAGGCAGTAACCGAATAAGGCCAGTGTTGATCTTCTCTCTTGTGATATGACAATCAATTTCGATGTGTTTACTACGTTCATGGAAGCTAGGGTTGTGTGCTAAGTATATAGCAGCTTGGTTGTCACAGTAGATAGGGACAGGATGAACAAGAGGGAGATGCAGATCCTTGAATAAGAATGCCAACCATTGGACTTCACATGTAGCAGTGGCAAGAGCTCGATATTCGGCTTCTGAGGAAGATTTGGAGACTGCCGTCTGCTTTTTAGAACGCCAGGAAATTAAGGAATTTCCTAAGAAAATGCAGGTGCCAGTAACAGATCTTCTGGTGTCAATACAGCAAGCCCAATCACTATCAGTGAACGCAGAAACCTGAAGAGAATTATTTACAGAAAACATCAATCCTTTTCCAGGAGAATTCTTCAGATATCGCAACACATGACAGGCTGCCGTGAAGTGAGCACACATAGGATTGGAAACAAATTGACTCAGCTGATGGACAACATGAGTTATATCGGGTCGAGTAGTAGTTAAATACAACAATCTACCAACAAGACGTCTATATGCAGAAGGATCTTCATAAGGATCACCTTGATCACGTTGCAACTTGATTGAAGGATTGAGAGGAGTAGTGGCAGGTTTGGAAGCTAGAAGACCAGAATCAGCTAACAATTCCAAAGTGTATTTTCTCTGATTGAGAATTAAACCCTTATGAGAGCGAGCCACTTCTAATCCCAGAAAGAACCGAAGAGGACCCAAATCCTTTATTTTAAACTGGCTATGGAGTATAGCTTTGACACGTTGGATCTCATTAGCATCATTACCAGCAAGAACAACATCATCTACATAGACCAGAAGTGCTGTGAATGAATCAGAAACATGTCGAATAAAAAGAGAATAATCGGCAATGGACTGAGTATATCCCAAGGATTGAAGGGATTGAGTGAGCTTTTCGTTCCATTGACGACTTGCTTGTTTTAATCCATATAAGGATTTTTCGAGCTTGCACACAGCATGAGGAAAAGGACTTACAGTACCAGGTGGTAATGTCATGAAAACATCTTCATGTAAGTCTCCATGTAAAAATGCATTATCCACATCCAATTGCTCAAGATGCAAATTTTTAGCTATAGCAAGAGCAAGGAGAGTACGGACTGTTGTCATTTTTGCTACTGGAGAGAAAGTTTGAAAATAATCAATTCCTTCACATTGATTGTAACCCTTTGCAACCAACCTTGCCTTGTAACGATCAATAGAGCCATCAGGTTTCCTTTTGATTTTAAAAACCCACTTACAACCAATCGGTTTCTTGTTGAAGGAAGTGGAACTAATGACCAGGTTTTGTTTAAGCCAAGAGCATTAATCTCAGATTTCATGGCATCTTGCCAATGGGGGATAACAGCTGCTTGTTTGTAACTTGTTGGTTCAGTTTCAGTGAGAAGATTGTGACAAAAGACTGTATAGGAATGGGAACAATTGGAGTAAGAAAGAACATGTGAAAGAGGAAAAGTGGGGTGTTTCATACCTGAGGATGAATTGGTGTCTGCTATGTTGGATGAGCCACAATGGAACTCTGTCAAGTATTGAGGACGAGTTTTAATACGAGCAGAACGTCGAGGCATGAGATCACTGTCATTGGAATTTATAGGTTGCTGAATATTTGTAGATGCATCAGAAATAGATGGATCATTAGAATGATGCATATCAGAATTTTCTGAAACAGGTGAATGCATAAGGGGAACATCATATTCGATATTTGGAGGTTGA
The DNA here is from genome assembly GCA_032173675.1 of Gastrolobium villosum. Lineage (NCBI taxonomy): Eukaryota > Viridiplantae > Streptophyta > Magnoliopsida > Fabales > Fabaceae > Gastrolobium > Gastrolobium villosum. The sequence goes on from JAVKPL010003996.1 coordinate 128,625, forward strand.
ATATGAAAATATGGTGTATTGTTATCATGATCCAACTTTGATTCAGCAAAAGGAAAATGGGATTCATAGAAAACGACATTTCTTGAATTAAAAATGGTGTTTGAATGGAGATCAAGTACAATATATCCTTTTGTACCTTGTTTGAATCCAAGAAAAGCACATTTCCTTGCACGAGATTCAAACTTAGTTCTGTGTTGAGTAAGAGTAGATGCAAAACAAAGTGAACCAAAAGTTTTTAGATTGAGAAATGTGGGTGACTTATTTTTGAGAGTAGGTGTGACTAATCGGTTAATTATGTATGCTGCATGTGTGATGCAGTAACACCAATACATTTTTGGAATGTTTGATTGAAAAAATAAAGCACGGGCAGTGTTTAAGAGATGTTGATGCTTACGTTCCACAACACCATTTTGTTGTGGACTTTCAACACATGTTGTTTGATGAACTATACCCTTGGAACCAAAAAAATCTTTCAATAAGAATTATGGTCCATTGTCTGATCTAATGGTTTTGATAGTAACTTGAAAATGATTTTCAATGAAAAGGATGAATTTACAAAGATGGGATCTGGTTTCACCTTTAGTTTTCATTGGTATAACCCAAGTAAAACGTGAATAATCATCTACCAATGTCAAAAAATAACGATGATCATGAATTGAAGGTATGGAATGAGGACCCCATATGTCAACATGAATGAGATCAAAAGGATGTGAAGATACAGAAATACTTGAAGAAAAAGGCAGTCTTTTCTGCTTTGAATAATGACATGTATCACATATGTCAATTTCATTGTTACATGATATGAAAGGAAAAATGGTAGACATTTGGTGTAAAATTGTTGAAGAACAATGACCTAGACGCTTATGCCAGATTGTGGCATCTGCTCTTATGCTATTTGTGCATTTATTAAAACTAGTCATCTTATCCTTGACAGAAGCTGCATGCTGTGACTCCAAAATGTACAAACTGTTCTTTTGACTAGCAGAGCCAATCATCCTCCCATTGGTATTCTGCACAATGAAACAGGTAAGTGGTCGAAATATAACATGACAATTGGAATGAAAAAGAAGTTTGGTTATTGATATGAGATTCACACAAAACTTTGGCACAAAAAGAACATTCAACAGATTCAAATTGGATGACAGTGAAACATTTCCAGAATAAGTAGCAAACAATTGACTACCATCTGGTAATTTGATGGGGATAGGATTGATTCTTTTAGGAAGTAAAAGAAGATCAAAGAAATGAGTGATATGATCGGTTGCCCCTGTGTCAAGAATCCATTGAAAACAAGCTTTACCTGAAGTGGTCAATGTTGCATTAGTTTGAACAATATTAGATGAATGTGTTGCATCATTTCTTGGATTTTGAATCAGTCCAAGTAAACTTTTGTACTGATCTTTGGTAAAATGAAAACTGTCATCATTCTTTCCTTCATCTTCAAATACTGGTACAGATCTTTGGTGTTGATCTGTGTATTTAGAAAAATCATCATTTTCATGAACAACCATATTAGCTTTTCGATTTATCCTGTTCCTGTAACCTGGAGGGTAACCATGCTTCTCAAAGCATGTCTCAATTGTGTGATTGGTACGTCCACAATGAGTACATATTTTTCCAGGATTGGATCGTCCTCTACCAAAACTTGAACGACCTCTTCCTCGGTATGAAGGTTGTCCACGCATCTGTGATTCATCATTGACATTCAAAAAGATTTTTGTACTCACATTGCTAGTTTCCACATTAATCTGTCTTTCTTGTTGAGAAACTAAAGAAAAGACTCGATTAATATTAGGAAGTGGATCCATTAGCATGACTTGTGAACGGACATGTGCAAATTGATCATTGAGTCCTCGCAAAAATCGAATAACATGGTCTTTCTCCCTACTGTTTCTTGCATGCGTTTGCATCATTATACCGCACGTACAGTTAGGGGTACACTTGCACTTTGGAAAAGGTTGCAAAGTGTCCAGTTCTTCCCAGAATGCTTTGAGTTTAGTAAAGAATTGAGTTACCGTATTATCTCCTTGATTCAGACGGTACATTTCTTCTTGAATGTCTGCAATTCGAAATACATCTGTTTGACAAAAACGTTCTTTGAGATCTTTCCACACTTCTGCAGCGTTTTCCATCCACACAATGGAATGTATAATCGAATCTGAAATAGAGTGATGTAACCATGATAGTACCATGGTGTTGCAACGATCCCACGCCAAGAAAAGAGGATCTGATTCTGTTGTTGGGACTGTAATGGTGCCTTCCACGAAACCCAGTTTATTCTTGGATCTCAAAGCCATCCTCATGGATCTGGTCCAGGTGTGGTAATTTTTACCATCAAACACTGGTGACACCAACACTAATGAGGGATTTTCATTTGGATGCAAAAAGTAAGGGCTTGATTGAGCTATCTCCATATTTGAAGATGAAGATGAATTTTCTTGAGTCATCTTGAATTTTCAGAGTTAGGAAGCGGAAGAAAGAAAAAGAGATGAATGGGGAAAGAATACCAGAGCCCTAGGTTGGCTCTGATACCATCTTAATAAAGAAGAATGAAGATGAAAAATATGAATTCATCAAGTGAGTTTACTGATACAAAAGATCAGCTATATACTGGCGTTTACAACAACTAACAAAGAGCGGGAAAACTTAAACAAGAAATAACAGAAAACTAACTATTCTTGCCAACTAACAGTAACTAACATTCTTGCTAACTAACAGTAACTAACATTCTTGCTAACTGACAGTAACTAACAGATGAAACATACTAACAGTAAAAGATAAAAAATCTTTTACTGGTAATATAATTGTCGAGACAATATGATGTTGCCACCGAACGATTACACACACATAATGGCAAATTAAGAAGAGATAATAGAAAAAAGTGGAGACATATTTATTCTTATTTATCCAATATGAGCTAAGTCCATCAATCTCTATTGTATTCTTTTCACCACACTCGTTACAAAATACTCAATTTACAAGACGAATATAAATAGACTTGGAAACTCTAAATAACAATAGTTATTTATGAGCGCAGATCCAAATTATTAAAAAAGAAATAAAATAAAATAAATATGAGGCTCACAACAATATAAAGCTTTATCGATTCTAGAGTAATGCTCCCACACCCTTACCAAGGCAGCTCCCTCAACCCTGTTCGCTCACCGAAGAGCAGAATCTTATTGACTTTCTCTACAATCCCACCAATAAAAATTATCATTAGAATATGAAATATGAGTTATATCCAACACATATCATTATTACAAAATATCTTTTCACTCTTTTTAAATAATTACTTTTGGCACTAACCCCACATCCTAATCAAACAGCTCATGCTTCTTCAATATCTACATTGCACACAATTTTTTATCTCATTAACTCCCTGAAACTCTCTCACACCCCACATCCATCATGCATCCCCATTTCTTTAGTGTCTACACGACATAATTCATCATAAGTCAGTTCATATTTATCTATAGGAAAAAATGTGCATCCTTTTAAAAAACACACAATTATATATTTTTAAGAGAAATAAAAAAACAAATTATGAGGGAAAGAAAGTGGAGAAAAAAAATTTATAATTTAAAATTTAAAAAAACATTATATTCATCTAAAAGGACCATCCTTTAAATGATTGACAATATTTTGCCCTTATCTACACTAGTATCTCTATCTTGGTTTATTGAGCAATGTAACAGAATTCTCCTAACCAAGCTGCACATTAAAAACCTTAGATCAATTTATGCAAGAAGAAAAGAGAAAATGTCACGGGAATGGAACAATCGACCCACCTAATGCTTCCTATTTCAATGTACAACAAAAGTGGGTTTGAATGAACTTCCGCACATAATTTGCTAATGCAAACGATATTCTTTATAAGCATATCTCTAGCTACACCCCTATTGGATCCCAATTCTCTACGGCAAAGACATATAAAATAATACAAGGAACATTGTTGACTATTACTAAAAGGGGCATAACAAATTGAAAATATGGAAAGTAGAGCTTTCTTTTTATTCATCTAAAGTTCAACGCGCATCTTGTTTAGCAAGTTCAAATTTGTTAACTTCTACTAAAGCCCATATTGTTTGCCAACAATAACTCCACATTCTAGAAAATTGTGATCAAATTAGATTATATAAAAAATTTCAGAACACAAGGAAAATGCTTGATCTCTGAATTGAATCTCATGGGGCAATTTTTTTCTTCTTAATTTTAGCTTAACCTCTCCTTCCTCAAATTAAGTATTAGACTTCCTATGGAATCAAAATAAATTGAAATAAAACATTTTAAATTTTATAAATTATTTGTAGGGAAAACATTTTCTCATGTTGGATGAGAATTCAACTCTCATGTTAGTGACTCTTCGATTTGCGTGCAATTTTTTATTTTTTTAATAAATATGGGGGCCCACCACTAGTTGAGTCACAACATGAGAATTGAATTCTCATGCAACGTGATAAAATCAAATCCCTTATTTGTAAATCACAAAAGACCCGCATACACAAAAAAAAAAAAAAAGGTAGACATTAGTTTCTCCGACCTAGGACTCATAGAACATTTATTCTAAGTGCAAGATGGACTATTTGGTTTTTGACGCGCTGTGTGGATCTACCCAAAAATTAAGTCTTCTTGTATAGCCTTTGTTGATTGTGTTTATGAATGTGAAGTAAGAAAGAAGCTTAAGGTAATGTGGAACACAACTATGAATCCACTTACGGAAGAATGCAAAACTGTATCATGTTGAAATTTTAGCAAAAAAATAATATAATTTAAAGAGAAAGTAAACATCGATATGGTCTCAGGAGGGGAATGGGGTGGGCCAGGAAAACACAAAAGGAATCAATTACTTTTAGCAAAGGGATTGCGAGATATGCACAGCCTAGAACACTCATAAAGGTCCATAATTGTGTGTGCTTAGTGCTACAGAGACTTAGCTATTAAGATTGCAATAATGATACGAAAATGTGTGACTTAGTTGGAAAAACAACATTCTCCATGCAAAGCAACATGCACAAAAAAAAAAAAAAAACAGTTGCAAAGTGAGGAAGTGGGGTCTAGGGAAGACAGAGAAAAACAACCTTTTCTTTTAACTTTTGGTGTTGATTGCGGGGTTGCCTAAAAACAAATGTGGCATTTTCCTCACAGAAAGTGCCTCTGTTGCTATAGCCTCCTCCCCATAGTATAATACCTATTTAGCCAAAATTTATTCAATGCTCCTGCCACATTGAACAAGGAAAAATAGGGGTTCTTCCATATCATAAAGGGTTTATCATCTATCATTTAATATGATCACAAAAAATTTCCTACACACACAACATTTTGTGGGGCTCACAGCTAAAAAAAAAACTCCGGCACGCAAAACGAATTTCTATAACATAAACAATCACTTTTCCTACAACATAACTCTTATAAAACCCTATCATAGGATTCTCTTCCCTTTAGTATATCTGAGTATAGAAACATGCTCATTAATCATGAATCTATTATATTCATAACTTTTATAACTCAATGCAAACAGCAAAGTATATTTATGACAATTCTGGTTCAAATTGGCATTATAAATGATGGAGGCAATTGCTATGAATGTTCAAAATTTTGTAAAAGGCCAAAGTTGCTCAAAATTAATAAAGCTGGTAACATTCAAAGGTTCAATGTTCTATAGGTAAGAGATGGAATAAATGTGTCGCATTCGTGAGCTTGGACGCTTCTGTTCTAGAAGTCTGCATCAAATGCTGGACCAAAATAAAAAGATTAGACCATCAAGAAAAATTGAGAAAGAAACAAAAGCAGATGGAAGCCACATTTGTTTTGGAGTTTTTTTTTTAATATCAAAACTAAAGAATTATTTTTCATATTATATTATCTTTTACATATACATAAAAATGTATGAAATTCATGTATTTATTTTTCTCCTTTTTTTTGACAAAGGACTCATACAATTTTATATATACAGGAGATAAAATTATCTCAATCATTGATCTTCAAAACTAATGTTTCACGAGATTAAAATATATTATTATTATACCCAAAAATAATAATATTATTATATAAACACTATTTTCCATGCTGTCTTTGCATTGTGCAGCCATACATAAAAGTAAAAATATCAAAGCATTTTTGACTTTGTTGATGGTCACAATATTTGTCGCTATAACGAATCCTGTCGTTATTGTGGATTTTATCAATCATAATGGATCATATCAACATGTAACAGTTGTAATTGTAATTTAAAATTCTATTTTATATTTTATCTTTAGTAGTTGATAGATATTTTGATACCATTATATTTGATATATAATAACTATATAATCTATTAGATTTTTTTAGTTATAACTCATAAGCAATTTCTTAATTAAGAATTATGCATACTGACTCGTAAATAATATACAGAAACGGACATTCTGACCAGATAAATATTGTAAGGGTTTACAATTGTCATTTAATATAATCACAAAAAATTTCTTACACACACAATATTTTGTGGGGCCCGCAATTTTTGAAACAAAAAAATAAAAATAAAATGAATCTTTATAACATTATACAATCACTTTTCCTACGATATACCTCTTATAAAACCCATATTTTAATTAGTTTAGAATATTCTACCAGAAAGTTATACAAGTTAAAATATCAAATTACATTTAACACAAAATGTTTAAGATCCAATTTTAATTTACTATCTTTCTTGTTTTTTCCCCTTTTCTGCAGTCATTCAAAGTTTAATACTATAATAACAAGTATTTAAAGATTTGTAAAATAATTTTAGTTAATCCAAATTTAATCTCAAGTGTTTAATGCGTGTTTTATAACATCGTATCTCCTCAAGCTTCATGATAAGTTAATTTAAATTTAAAATATAAACTTCTCAACAATTTATTTTTTTATAAAATTATTTTCAACAATTTCAAAACCGTAATAAGTTAATTAAAATTTAAAATATTAACTAATCAAATATTTATTTTTTTAGATAAGATTATCTTTAACAACGCTAAAATAATATTATTTTGGGGTTTAGAAAAAAAAAATAGAATATTTTAAAAATTTAACTTATATTAATTTTACTAAATATCTCCCAAACCCCATTGTGAAATTGAGAGAGGAATTTTGAGAAGCATAGCGAGTTTAGGGAGAGAAAAAGGAATTACAAACATTATTAACCATGATTGGTTATGGTGACTAATGTAATGCTCAATCCCTTCATGGTTTGTTTCTTTCGGAACATTATCACTCACCTCAACTTTTCCTTTTCCAATTGGCATTGATTTTCAGAAAGCAAAGGAATCAAAACCCTTTCCTGCAACTGCAAACACCAAATCATCATTTTCGTCACAAAACCATTCTCTTTCCCTTTTTTTTCTTTTTTTTTTTCTCTCTTCTCACTTCAGTACCCAATAGACTCAAATCATCACCTAAACTAAAACACTAACATGTACATGCCCCTCACCTCATCCATATCTCTTCCTCAAAAACCAAACTTTCCCTTGATTTTAGGAATCTCATGAACCTTCAAAATCACAACAAACCCGATGTTGTTGGTGCTCTTATGAAATCCCCTATAATCTCTTATTTTCAAAAGTTCAAAAAAATGGAATCTTTATCGCACACTCTTAACTTCTTCTTCACACTTGAATACAGCAAAAGAGACCAACTTTATTGAGAGGTGCACACAAGTTAAGCAGTTCATTAAATGGAGACTCAACAGCAGAGTGTGAAGCAGCTCATGGTTCACCATAACACACCCAAGAAATTATGGTTTTCACACAAAGCAGCGAAAGAATCAGAGAAATTTTCAGAACCAATCAACGGTACTCCTCCAAGGCTGAGATGGAAGAAGATCTTCTTCCACCATCAAAGGTCACCACCATCTTCAAAACCAAACAAAACCCAGAAATCCCCTGAAGAGTTCATCTGCCCCATTTCAGGTTCTCTCATGGAAGACCCTGTAATCGTTTCCTCAGGCCATTCCTTCGACCGTTCCTCCGTTCAAGCCTGCAAAAATCTCAACTTTACACCTCAACTCTCCGATGGAACCATGCCCGATTTCTCCACCGTGATCCCGAACCTCGCCCTCAAATCCTCCATTCTCAAATGGTGCCAGACCACAACCTTTTCACTCCCACACAATCCGACCACCTCTGCAGAGAACCTCGTACGAACCTTAATCGCTTCGAAGAAACCCGACACAAACGTTGGTGTCGTCGAGGTTTCGGAGAAAAAGTTGATGATTGAAGGAGTTAAGGAAAACCCACCATTGGAATTCTTCAACCATGCAGAAACCGAAGTCCCTATACGACAAACACACTTGTATTCGAGTTCATCCGAGGAATCCATAGCCACAGCTTCAACCTCAGCTTCAACCCCACCTCTTCAACTCTCAACTCGACCCAGTTGCTGCTCTTCTTCTTCTTCTCCTTCACCTTCTTCCTCAGAAATCGAACCTTCAACAACAACAACAACAACACCAGAAGAAGAAGAAATCATGGCAAAATTGAGAAACCCACAAGTTTTCATAATCGAAGAAGCACTGGTTTCGCTGAGAAAAATAACAAGAACAAAAGAAGAAAGAAGGGTTCAACTTTGCACAACCAAGTTACTCTCTTCTCTACGTTCCCTAATTGTGTCAAAGTACACCAACGTTCAGGTCAACGCTCTCGCTTCAGTGGTCAACCTCTCGTTGGAGAAGATGAACAAGGTGAAGATCGTGCGATCAGGGATCGTTCCACCGTTGATCGATGTTTTGAAATGTGGATCCTCTGAGGCTCAGGAACACGCTTCCGGTGCACTCTTCAGTTTGGCACTCGACGACGACAACAAAACCGCCATTGGAGTTCTCGGTGCTCTTTCGCCGTTGATTCACATGCTCCGATCCGAGAGCGAGCGAACTCGCCATGACTCGGCCTTGGCGCTTTATCATTTGTCTTTGGTGCAGAGCAACCGGGCCAAGATGGTTAAACTCGGGTCGGTTCCTGTTCTTTTGGGCATGGTTAAGTCGGGTCATATGACGGGTCGGGTCCTGTTAATATTGGGTAATTTGGGTCACGGGTCGGACGGGCGGGCGGCAATGTTGGATGCGGGTGCGGTTGAGTGCTTGGTGGGATTGTTGAGTAGGACCGAGTTGGGGTCCGGGTCGACTCGGGAGAGTTGTGTGGCTGTTATGTATGCACTGAGTCACGGCGGGTTGAGGTTTAAGGCGGTGGCGAAGGCGGCGGGGGTGGTGGAGGTGTTGCAAAAGGTGGAGAAGATGGGGAGTGAGAGGGCTAAGGAGAAGGTGAGAAGGATATTGGAGATGATGAGAGGTAAGGATAAAGAAGAGGAGGATGTGGATTGGGAGGAGCTACTTGACTCGGGGTTGGGGAATCGAACTCGGGGTCGACTCAGTAGTGGGTTGGACGAGTCCACTTCGAACTCGGTCTGAGTTTTGAGTATAGTTGAAATTTTTTCCTTTTTACTGTAATTAGTTGTTTTTGTCTTTCTAAACAATGCTTGGTAAAAATTCACATGGTTCCTATGCTGCTTTGTTTTTTATTTTCACATTGTTTTTCTGATTTTGAAGTTGTATTGAGAATTGGGAATTGGAAATACTTTATTTTTTTAAACTAAAACTATTTATGTGGGTTTAGGGAATAGTGACCAAATTGTCAAGTTTGGATAAAAAAATTACCAGATTGCCACGCCAACAGTAAATTTTGCCACGCGGCATAATTCGCTACACAGTGTAGCGAATTATGTATGCAAGTAATTTGCTACACAGTGTAGCGAAATATGCCACGTCAGGATGCTCCGAACCAAAAAAATGTTATGTTCAAATTTTTTGAAATTCACTACAAAGGGTAGCGAATTTCAACAATTTTGACACATGACATTTTTTGGTTCTGATGTGGCATATTTTGCTACACTGTGTTGCGAATTACTTGCATGCATAATTCGCTATACTGTGTAGCGAATTATGCCGTGTGGCACTTTGGCAAAATTTACTGTTGGTGTGGCAATCTGGTAATTTTTTTGTCCAAACGTAACAAAATGGTCACTGTCCTGTGTTTAGAGGGATGAAAATAACAGTGGATTTTCATTAGTTTTATGTAGCAGGGGAAATAAAGAATGGTGATGATGTTGTTGATGGAATAAACGAACGAAAATGACTGTAAAGTTGATTGCAGAAAGTGCTGAGGCTGTGATGGTGTATATGCTTATGCTACCACTTTATTCCTTTTCATTTACAGACTCATTGGTGTATAGTTATGTTCCCTTTTTTGGTTTTGCCTTTTCTTTTTCTCTCTTTTGGCACTCACAAACTTTGGTATCTGAAGATAATTTGAGTTCACATATGCTCCTTTTCTTTTTTATTCCCAACTTGTTCCAACTAGATTAGCTGAATAGGCAAACTGGCAATTATTTCATGTGACCAAAATTTGGTTCTTTGATCGTCTTGTATGGGTATAATTAACGTTAATTACTCAATTTAGAATTGCCAGCAATATTAATCTTGAGGGGACTTATGTCCCAGAATTATGCTCAGAAAGAGTCACATGACTCGGAACTTGAATTTCCATGCATTGCTACACTTGTTCTGCTCTTACTCCCTTCCCACGTAAATTTCTTTCACTTCAAACGTGTGTTCTACAAGGTCATACATAAACTAGTACCAACAAATAGTATTATGGTTGGCCTTAACAATATCATAATTAGAGTGTTTATATTTAACTAGTTACAGAACGGTGATGGTTACTTCCTATAATTTCTCTTAATTGAATTATCTGAAATGGCAACAACTATGAAAAGCAAGGGTTTTGAGAACAACCTTTAAAATAACTTTTGCTTTTAATATATGTTATTGATTGGAAGCAGAAATTACATGCTCTTTTTGCCACAATATTCTTAATTATTCATTGGAATGTCATCCCAGAATCAAATTTTGTTTAAATGTCATATGACCTAACTCGCTACAATGCATAGTGAGTTACTTTTGGACGCGTAGTTCGTTTTTTGAGGTTTGAGACTACCATATTCTCTGCACAGTTGAGCGAGTTAGGCCACGTCAGCATTACAAGCCATACTCTCTAAAAAAGGGAAATTTCTTTGGTGCTACAGACGCACCGTAAATTTGGTGCATCTTCCACTCATATTGTGACACGTGTCTTATTTTTGTTAAATTAATAATATATAATTTATTTTAAAATTAGTAGAGAAAATAATTTGATATAAAGTAAGACATGTGTCGCAAAATAAGTGGAAGATGCACCGAGTTTTCGGTACATCTGTAGTACCAAAGATATTCTCCTAAAAAAGTTGTCCACGTGACATAACTCTCCAAATTGTCCAGCGAGTTAGGAATAAATTTTTGGTTCTACTGTAGCACCAAAGATTCATTGCATCCCACTAATTAGAGCATTACATGTCAACTAAAATTATCTCTCCTCTGCCAAATTTTCTCTCTCTCCTCTGATGTGTAATTCTCTCATTTATGGGATGCACTGAATCTAGGTGCTACATTAGCACCAAAGATTTATTCGCGAGTTACGGACAACTTTTTGACTCATGTCCAACCAGTCCATGCATGTGTGACATGTGTTATCAGGTGATGAAATACGCTACACAATGTAGAGAGTTATGTGAGTTATATGCATGAGTGACACGTGTCATCATGTGATGAAACACGCTGCACCGGAGACTTATGTGCAGTCTATGTATACCCGCTCTCCATCCCTCTTTCACTCCTAACATTCTCATTCTTCTCAAGATTTTTTCTAGTATTTATATTTTTTGTATTTAAATATTTTTTTTTACATATTAGTATAAGAAACCATAGGATAGAAAACATGTTATTTATGTCTTCAAAAAAAAAAAACATGTTATTTATATATATTAATATAGTAAAAAACATAAATATGTTAAATGTCATGGGGTTTCAAGTCTTCAGATAAATATAATCCACCTATACTAATTAATTTATCAAAAATGTGTTATCTATCCTAGGATTTACAGTGCTAAAATTAATTACATTCAAATGAAATAAATAAGTCAAAAATATCCAACTCAATGTCAAAATCCTTTTTATAATTTTAATTTAAAATATAAAATATAAAATATCAATTATCCTATAATTTAGCTATACTAAATCGTTTAACAAACATAAAATATATCATTTATGCTAGGATTTAATCCCTACACTAACAAAAATAACAAAAAAATATATTATCTATCCTATGGTTTCAAGTCCTAAAATAAATTATATTAAAATAAAATATATAAAATAAAAATTTTCAAACCAATATTTTAATCTTATTCATGATTTTAATTTAAAAAGATAAATTAAAAATATCAAATATCCTATATTTTAGCCATACTAATTCATTTAACAAACATAAAATATATCATATATCCTGGCAAAAAAATTTAATTATTGCATTTTAATTAAATAATTACATATTTATTGCAGTTTTAAGAATAAATATGGATTTATTGCACACTGTGACGCCCTTTTTGGGCGTCACCTTAAGGGAAGAAGCCCCAATGGGACATCTCTCATGTGGTGCTGACACGTGTCATTTTTTAAAAATAAAATAAAATTAATTTAATCATAAAACTTCTGAAAGCCATAACTTTTGACTCAAGTATCCAAATCAGGTAATTCTTTTTTTGATTCCACGTAATTTTTCGAGACCTACGCAATGACATCTCATTTGATATATTTTATTTCTCACAAACATGATTTGAATTTAAATTAGATAATCCTTCTTCCTTAGAGATTTAGAATATTTATTCAATTATTTCCTTTATTAATACAGATTTTTCAAATTGGTTTTTAATTTAAATCACACATCAAATCTTGATTTATTTTTTGTATTAAATCACAAACGCAGAACTCAGAGGCTTCTGAGTTTAAAGATGTGACATGTGTCAACACGTGTCAAAACCTGACACGTCACCAATCACGTCTAAATCACAAATCAAATCTTTATTTTGTTTTGCTTATTAATAATAATTTTTATTTTTAATTTAAATCACAAATCAAAATTTTATTTATTTATTTTATATTAAATCATAAATCTAGAACTCAGAGGCTTCTGGGATTAACTGCTCTTATAATACCATTCTTGCAAATTAAAATTGTGTTTGTGAGAAATAAAATATGTCAAATGAGATTTCATTGCGTAGATCTCGAAAAGTTATGTGGAATCAAAAAAAGAATTACCTAATTTGGATACTCGAGTCAAAAGTTATGACCTTCAGAAGTTTTATGATTAAATTAATTTGTTTTGGAAAAAAAAATACATATGTCAACACCACATGAGAGACGCCCCATTGGGGCTTCTTCCCTTTAGGCTAAGACGCCTCACCGGGGCGTCACATGTGATGCCCAAAAGAGGCGTCACAGTGTGCACCGTAATTTTTCCCAAAATTATAATAAATGCATAATTATTTTATTAAATAGCATTAAATTAATTTTTTTCCCATATATCCTAGGGTTTAATCCCTATATTAACAAAAATAATAAAATGTTATCTATCCTAGACTTGACCTATCCTAATTTATATAATAAAAATTAAACATGTTTCCTATCCTATGGTTTCTTATACTAATATAAAACAATACTATTTAAATAAAAAAATATAAATAGTAACCTTATGTTGAGAGAAAAAAAAAAACCTCGAGAAAAATTCTTTTAAAAGCAGAAAATCTTTAGAGTCAGAGAATGTTTAGAGTGAATGAGGGGTGGAGAGGGGTATGTATAGATTGCACATAACTCTCCATGTTATGTAACATCTTTTATCACATGATGACACATGTTACTCATGCACATAACTCTCCACATTGTGCGGCGTGTTTCATCACCTGATGACACATGTCACCACTGGCGGACATATTTGGTTGCAAACGTTTGCAAGTGCACACATAGATTTGGTCAAATAGTTTTTTTAATAAAGAAGAGATATATATTTTAAGGGGGAAAAGTGTGACATTTTAAATGACATACCTTATATCCTTTCACTCTCACAAAGAGATGAGACCCATATCTTTAAAACTTTTTCCACTCATTTTCTCTTCCATAATTTATCTTTTTCTCTCACTTAAAATGACACGACTTTGTGTCATTTAAAATGATACACATTTTCCCATATTTTAATTAACAGAAAAATATTCCTATAGTTAATGCAGATAAATTATCTGCATTTACTTTCAAAACGACATCGTTTTGGGATTGAAAGATTAAAAAGTTATAATTATAAAGACTATAATAATTTTGAAATAAATTAAAATTACAAAAATACCATGATTTTCGCCCCAAAATGACGTCGTACTGGGCTTACTGCAGATAAGTTATCTGGAGTAACTGCAGAAAAAACGAACCATTTAATTAATTAGGAATTTCACTCAAGGAACAATTTTAGTGACTGCATTGCTAGAAATACAAGCACATGTACTAAGGAAGAAACACATCTTATTTACTCTTTATGTTTTAGTGATTTTATATCATTAAGTTCATTACTATTTTTTTATTTTAAGTCAAAGTTTTTTTTTGAGGATTATATCCCTTATATTATATGAATGAAGTTTTTTGTTATATTAAGAAAAAGACAAGTTATATAATATTAAAGAAAATGAAATGACACATTACTCATTTAATTGGTCTTGTTTTTTTCTTAACATGACAAAAAATTTGATTCGTGTAACATGAGGGATATAAATCCCTTTTTGGTTATATTCTTTTATTTTTAATGCATTTAAAATTTTGTATAATTCTTTTTTCCTGAGACACTGCCCTCAAATTCCCTCAACTAAATATTTGGACTAAATATGTACATATAAATAAAATTTTCTGAGTCCGCTACTGCATGTCACGCGTGCATAGACTGGCTAGACACGAGTCAAAAAACTATCCCTAACTCGCTGGACAGTTTGGAGAGTTATGCCACATGGATAGCTTTTACAGAGAGTGCAATCTATCACCCTGATGTGACCTAACTCGCTGCATTGTGTAGAGAGTATGATAGCCTCAAACAGCGTACCACGTATCCAGACATAACTCATTATGAGTTGTAACGAGTTAAGTGATATAGCATTTTGAGAAATTTTATTCTGGGGTGACATTCCGATGAATAGTTACAAATATTGACCCAATTCAGCTCAATTTACATAAAATTTAAAAGTTTATAATTCATTTACATGATATTTTGTTATGGAACGTAATAATATTTTTTATATTGATATATTTGTTTTAAAAATATAAATTCTAAAGCATTTCTTTTAGCTTGCTCCTTATAAATTATGTATAGTGTTTTAAATTTTGTACATTTATTTAAATCTCATGTCATTTCCATCCGGATTTGGTCATTATTTGGTATTTGATTATGTCAAACTTAGCCAGGAGCTCGTTTAACACATTTTCTTAAGTTAAGAGTTACTTTTAAGAAAAAATTAAAAACTAAATTAAAAAATAAAAGTAAAAGTTATTTGTTAATTATATAAAATTATTTTCGGGATTTTAAAAGAGTTGATATGAATTGATTTGTTATTAGGATAATTATTAAGATAAAGAGTAAAATTTGTAAATATAAGTTTAGCATAAGGATAAAACTGAAAAATAAATATAAGAACTCTAAAAAGATAACATACATCTTAAATTTTTTTTATCTTGGGTGCTTTTAACTTTTTTTTTATTCATTATAAAAAAATTATAATAAGAACTTGAAGAAGGTTATACTTACTATTCTTGTAGTCTTATCACTCTTACTACATATTTGATTACCGTTGGATTAACTTGAAATGAACAACGGTTAATTTTTTTCTTTTTTAACTGTTGATTTCAAGTTGATCTAACGATAACTAAATAAATAATAAAAATGGTAAGCGTAAAATGGTGATAAGTATAACCATCCCATAAAATTTTTTGAAAAAATATATTTGACACCCTTATTATAAGGGGAAGAAAAATTAAAAATAAGCCATGTCAAACATGTACTCAATCAGGCATCAGCACCCCAGTTTTAATTTTAAAGCCGAATCATTTGATTCAATATAAGTAATAAGATTTTTTTTTTTTTTGAAGATACTAATGGTAACAATTAAAGTAATTCAATGATAAGTTAATGATAAGGGATTTGGATAGTTCAAAAAGTGATTATATGTTCAAACATTTATGATCTTATGTCTTAGGGTTTTACTTCTCTCATGTTGTGTGAGAGAAATTATCTCATGATATACAAAAAAAAATCTCATCAATTTAAAAAAAAAAGAAAAGAAAAGAGAGGCACATTTTTTTATGTGAGTGTAAAATGAGAGATGAGATTTATATAACATAAAAGTATAATTTCTCTGGAAAAGAAAAGAAACTCTAGAATTGATCACGCTAAACGAATAAAAAAATCACATCACTTATTTTGAGATAGAATCAACGTTATTAAATTCGATTCCGATCGAAATTGTAGGTCAATGGATTAATAACCCCTGGGATATTGTTTCAACCAATTAATCTGAATTTATATTAAACTATATAATAAATGAGAAACATGTTTGTCTTTTTGAATGATATAATTTACATCATTTCATTCGTACAAAAATGTGGGATTCACATCTTTATTTTATTTTTTCGCTCTCTTTTCTATGATCTATATCTTTCTATTACGACGTAACTTTACATCTTTTCAAATAACATATACTTTTTCCATAATAAATATGTTAAAGGATGCATTTTGCCAAACAAATGATTGTAACCTACTAGTAAGTGCTAAAGTGTCCATTGATACCATTTCAATTGTAGAACGGATCCATTAACCCATCAATCGATTGTCCAGTTTTAATAACAATGAATTGAACTACTCTTAACAAGCGAATATCATAAGGGTTTTATTAGTCTTCTTTTACATAAGATAATTATCTTATGTTATAAAGATAAAATAGGTGGATCCCACAGTTATTAGAAAAAAAAAATGTCGGGTACGGAAATTGAAGTGAGAGAGCATGAGAGAAATTATCATGTAAAAGGAGAATAATATTTCTCATATCATAATACACCTAAAATAAAAAATCTACAGAAATCTAGCAAGTATTCCTTCCATGTTCTCTCCTTAATATATTGGGCTCGTTCGGTAGCAGGATTTTTTTTGTTTTTTGTTTTTGGATTTCTTGGTTGGGTAAATAGGAATGCATTGGTACAAGATTTTTAAATTTTTTCCGGAAATCTAATTTTTCCGAGATTTTATTTTGTGTGTAATTTTTTTTGAAAAAAACCATCCAGGAGGTGATATTTTAGGATTTCTATGGTAAGGAAAAATTTAATACAACTAAACATAGTATCAAAAAAATTAACCTAATATTTCCGAGAGTATGTTAGTCTACCAAATAATTTTTTGGTAACATTAACAGAAAACTCATTTTCTTATCATATTTCTGAAAATTATGATTCCCAAATAAAAATAATTTCTCTTTACCAAATGCCCATAAGGAAAGTTAACACATTTTTCTACCTTACGTTAAAGTTGTCAAATTTTCTCATTGGCCAAACAGATCACACAAACTAAGGATGGACTGATAAGAGTAACTAAGCAGCATCAAATTCTGTGCAAATATAGCTGTGAGGTTTCGTATGCAAAATAACCAAAAAAGTGGGTCGAACCATGAACCGAACCGAACCGCTCCATAAAATAACTGGTTTTAAAAAACTAGTTCATGAATCGAACCAGTTTTTAAAGAACCGGTTCATGAACCGAACCGGTTTTTAGAACCGGTTTAAGAACCGAACCAGTTTTTAGAACCGATTTAAGAATCGAACCGTTTCCGAACCGAACCATTTTCAAATCAAACCAAATTAATTTTTATAACTTTATTTTTTAAATTTTTAAATATTTTTCTTTTCAAAAGAGGGTCAATCCGAACCGAACCACTTCCGAACCGAACCAATTTTGGACCGAACCGAACCATTTAAACCAATTCAGTTCGATTTTTCAAAAAATCCAGTTCAGTTCGACCCATGCAGCTCCCTAGTTTCGCCCGCAGACCAACCAATTGATATTCACTCCAGGAAAAATAAACAATTTACTTTACCCAACTTAATAGTAATATACACAAGCTAAGAATTAATCGTGCCATACCGCCCCAAAATATTATAATATACTATATCCACCTTGCTTTTAAAATAAACAGATAAGAAATAATGTAATTAAAACAAGGGAGTTATATTCATCATACAATATGATATATCACTTTTCTTACACACACAATATGGGAGTTGCATTTTTTGAAACAAAAAAAAATTAAGACAAGTAAAATGAATTTTCATTACATGACATAATCATTTTTTCTACAACATAATTTTTATAAAACCCTTAAAACAACTCAGTGATTCACATTACCAAAAAAGAGGAAAATTGCATTATTTTTTTGGGGGTCATGAGCTTATAATAACAACCAAGCGGCAGTTCGAAACACCCCTCCCATTAAATAAAAATAAAATAATAGTAAAAAAAGGGCAGTCCGGTGTTAAATTGTTTTTTAAAACAATCTTAAATGTTTTAGGAGAAGAAAAATCTCACTTTAACAGCATTTGTAAGATTTCATTTATTTTATTTTGAGAGAGGAGACGCACAGCCTAATGATCTGGAACCCAAACCGCGTGAATTAATATCAAAGTTCTTTAAAAAAATAAAAATAAAAAATTGAGACCCAAATTAGATTTATAATTAAGAAAAACGTTTATCTTTTTAAATAACACAACTTATATCCTTTCATTCACATAAAGATGTGAGACCCACACCTTTATTTATTTTTTTGTCAACTCTCTGTTCCTTTATCTATGTTTCTCCATCTATTAAAATGACACAACTTTACATCTTTAAAATGACACACATTTTTTTTCTTTATAATTATAAGTTCAGCTTAAAACCAGCTTTAAAAGTCTAGCTTTTATTGAATCGTTCGTGAAACTATTTTTTATTTGACTGTATAAATATGAAGATTTACAATACTCTACGGGTGTGTCTGGTTGGGGAAAAATGTTGAGATAGATGGATAAGTTGGAAGTGGGATAATTGGATTGTTTTGTTTGGTTTACGGATTCTGAATATTTTGCTACCTAAATGAGATTGCAAACGAAACAACATGGACGTCTAAATGAATGAGAAAGCCAGCTAAAGTATCCCTCTTGACATATGATATTGTATGTTAGTTAGGTAAATAGTGTCTATAGGGAAGACCGCTAATGACGAGCTACCCTCCAATTGGTAATAAATCAATTTTATGAAATCTTTTCAACTTTTATAACAGGGTATTTTCATAATATTATCTTTTTTTTCATCTATATTTTATTTACGGCCAAATATAGACTTTATAAATGTTACCTTTATTTCCCCAATAAAGTTTTTTCTAAACAAACAATTTTTTTCTTACATTTTTCTACCAAACTCATTTTCCCCTATTTTCCTATCAATAATATTTTCCTATTATTCATAAAATTTCTCCCCCTACAAGAATCACTTTCCTAAAATTCAAACCTTCATTTTTTTCCCGCTAGATCGAGGAGCTTACTATCTCGATTAATCTTCCCTTGTATCAAAATCAAGCCACATCACAAAGATGCTTCGGCATTAACAATAAAAAAAAGTTTTTCTTTGTGGTCATAATAGTCAATAAAGATGTTAAAAGTCCCTATAATTGATAAGGACCTGCCCGTGGGAGCAAAGTTTGCAAAAGATACCATTGTACCAGGTCCCACGTTAACGATTATAATGAGTTTATCCAGCCTGGTTGGTATCAACTATAACCCTCATCATATGACACAAAGCATGTTTCAGTTCAAGTTTTTCAATTTTTAGCAGTTGTGCCGAATCGAACAAATAGTCAAATACCAAATCATAAGTCAAAACAAAGTATTTAAGTAACATCACACCATGATTAAACCCTAAATAAAATTAAAAAACATTAAATCACCTTACCCTGCATTATACGGCTATTTCACAATTTTGTCCCTCATTAATTATTTAATAACCATTTTGTCCCTGATTGTAAACTATTTACCAATTTGCCCCTCTTTAATCGATTAAATTAAATATTTAATCGATTAAATTTTCCTCTATATCATAAGAAATAGGGAGATTTAATCGACTAAATAAGGAGATTTAATCGATTAAATCTTCAAGTCAACAATTTTTGCCTATTTTGACAATTTAATCGATTAAATTTTTAGTTTAATCGACTAAAAAGGAACAAATTGATAGATAAGAGGCAAAATAATTATTAAATAATTAATAACGAATAAACTCCTTCCGATTTTCGTTTAAGAGCATGGGGCCTAACAACATTGCGACAACAGCATGTGCATAATAAAATAGGGGTATGCACATGCATTTGCCTTGAAACCAGCTTGCTTCCAAGACACACAGAAGAGACAAAATGTATTTTTTCAAAATCAAAAGGCATCTCCTACATTTTAATATTGTCTTGGTAAATTCTCCTCCCTTGTTATTTTGTTTTTCATTATTTAACCACAGACCATAACTTGATCACGCGCATTCACATTATCATTAGTTTATTACAAGATCTAACATAACAATTCTATCTGTAATCTATCATCAATCAAATGCTCACCGAAATCAACACAAGCACCACCTTCAAATATCCTTAAAAAAAAAATGCATAACAGAAAAATGAGAGCTTTTATTAAATTTTACAATATAACACTCGAAAATGAGACTCTACTCATCTATTCCGATAACAATACAAAAGGCCAATGCCCCCATTACTAACAACTCACATAATAATAAAACCATGTATGTATAATTGATCTTAAAAACATAAAATTCATGCAGAGACAAGAGGGTATAATTATAAATATTACTTATATCAGATTATGACAACAAGAGAAAAGAATGAAAATTTTTATAACCCCAAAAACAAAAAAAATCACAAATTTCTCAAAAACCCATCAATTAATCTGATCACACCTTCGTCTGATCTCTCCTTTTCTTCCAGTCTGCACACCCAAAAGACTAAGCTTCCGCATTGCCTGAGAGAACACCATAAAGAATCTGTTCTGATCCGCAGCGAAATTTTCCACAAAGGGTTTCGTTGTGGGGTCACTAAACAACCCATGATCCGATTTCAAAACCCCCAAACCCTTTGGAAGGTTCTGGAAGTAAACATTATCAAACTTGTTGGGTGTCATGATATCATTGAAAACAGATAAAGTTGGGTTCTTTTTGTAATCAGCACAAGCCTTTCGCAACCCTTCAACGAAACGAGGGTTGTATTGAGAAGAAGAGGAAGAGGAAGTGTTGTTGTTGTTGTAAATGTCGGAGGTGAATTCAGTGCAATGAGAGAACCCAACGGTGTGTGCGCCACTGAGAGCCACCATTTCCTCGACGGAGAAGCCACGTTTGGTGAAGATCTCGACGATCTGAGACATGGGCATCGAGGGTTTAGGGAGGTGGCCGTCGACGGAGGAGGAAAGGGAAACGCGGCCGTCGCGGCGGCCGAGGAAGACGGGGTAGTAAGGGCCGCCGAGCATGGTGAGGAGGTCGCGTGTGGCGGCGGAGATGATGTCGGCGCATGAGACGGTGTTGGGACAAGCGAGTTCGAGGGCGGTTTTGGCTCTAACGACGAGGTCGAAGGCGTCGCCGGGGAGGGAGAGGTTGATGTCGGCGTCGCGCTCCGCCTTGTTGAAGGGTGTTGAGGAGAGGAGGATTGAGGCGTCGCAGCCGTTGGGGAGGAGGCAGTCGTGGAGGAAGAGGCGGATGGTGGCGGCGGCGGTGGTTGGGCTCGCGATCTGCTTGTTCGTGACGGTGTCTTGGATAATGGTGCTGAACTGTGGACACGTGTCCTTGTAGTAATCTAAGGTGAGTTTTGCATATGATGTTCTAAAGAAGAGGAAGAAGAAGAATGAGAGTGTTGTGAACAAGAACATGTTGTTGAGGATGTTGGACGAGGATGCCATTGTTTTTTGTTTTGGGTTGAAGATTGAAGAAGAGAGTGTTAAAAGAGAGAGTGAAGAGAGAAAAGAATGAGAAAATGAGAACAAGGGAAAGTGACTAACACTAACTCGTATTAAGATGGTGGAAGAGAGAGTGATGGACACGCGCCACTCTCATTAGCATAAATCACGGGATGCGTGATGGAGTGGGGACACACACACCTCTATGGGCTGGCATCATTACTCCAAAATGAATTGGCGACATCTACGGCAATTATTTTTTAGCTGGCGAATGAAATTCTAAATAAAAAAAAATATTAGGAAATGATAAATTAGAAAGGGTTTTATAATTTTAATTCAACATAAAAATTTAAATTTTCCTACATATATTTTGATTTTTGTGTCAACGTGGATCCTTCGCATAATTTTTTCTAACACGGTCCCACATGTTTTTTGTCTCTATAACATGAGAATTGAATTCTCAAATGAAAAATATAAAACCCAATTATAAAATATTATTAACCGAAATGATTTTGCTCAAACCCAATTGGTGTTGCAACACGACCGGAGTAAATTGGGAGAAAATTTGGATTTGATTTCCACTTAAAAAGTTAAAGTTTGTAAAATTATTTGGAAGATTCACTCCTCTTAAAAAGATAATCAAAGCCGGCCAGTATAAAAAATATATGATTCATGGTTAGGTAAGTTGCGGAGTCTATATTATTTTATTTTTTTTTGTATGTTTCCCTTATATAAATATTTATTTTTTATTTAATAGTTGGGGAGTGTAATAAATGTTCCACCAACGTTGTTGTTTTGAGGGGTAAAAAACTCATTCTTTTTATAGTAAATATCTTTGCGGTCTTTAACAAAAAAAATATACTATTTTTATTTTATTTCCTTACACAAAAAATAAGTCTGGTCGATTCCCTAACAAATTCAAATTGGATCCAATTAATTAAAATTATGGTCTCTCACAAATTTAAAAAAGACTCATATTAATCTCTCAAAAGGACTAAAATGAGTCCTCTTTGAATTTCATAGGGACCAGTCGACTAATATTTTTTTTTAAGAGATTAAAGTGGAAATCATATTTTTTATTAGGGACCCAAAAATGTATTTACTATTCCTTTTAAATAAAATTTTGGATTCAAGTTCTATGGATGAAAGAGAAAAAAAAATGCTAAGAGAACTTAACCCCTTAAATAATTCACTTAACTCGATCAACTCTAATTAGCCAGGAACAAAATAAGCATTTATTGAATTAAGAACACAAAGACGTTTGATATTTATTTTTTAAGTAATTAAAAGAATTTAATAAAAGATATTCTTTGTTATTTCACTAAGAATGTCTTCAGAATACTATGTAGTAAAACTCAATGAATGCTCTTAGACTATGATTGACCATTTAAAAGAGAATAGAGTGGAGTACTGTGGTTAAAGTACCTTATCCCACTGGCTAAAAGTTTAGAAAGAAAGCACTTCTTTATTATTTAGAAGTCACAATGATAATTAATAGAATAGTACCTCATCCCACTGGCTAAAGTACTACATTTAAATCTAACTATTATATAGCTAGAGATTTTCACCAATGTAACTGCCATTGATATCCTCGTAATCAAACAAAGAATGAATAATTTCAAAAACGGATCAAGGGAGTGTTCTTCGACTTAAAAGGTGACACAAATACCAAATGGTGATAGTTTACTTGGCGCATTGGAGCTGAGTAGGTGAGGGTGAGAGCATGTGTTCGATCCTTCCCATTACTACCTTTGAGAGGGATTTAAAGTCTTAATCCTGAACTCGTTCCGAATCGGACTAGTTACGAAGTGATTGGAATATTTCAAAAAAAAAAAAAAAAAATGACACAAACCCAGTAATCTTCAAGGCAGACAAAGCTGGTTTGCAAGGCCATCTAAGCGGATGAAGATGACAGCTTTTTGGAGCATCTTTAGCTTCCAATCCATTATGATGTCTTCCGCGTCCTTCACTTTGTATGCCTTTCTTTCTTTTCTTTTTTCCCTCCTATGGTTGGGTTAACGAAGGACTTTCTTTTAGGATATTATGCCCACATTAATTGAACTTTGCAATTATGTGAGTGCTGATGAATTGCTCAAAGAAGGATAGTGTTGGTTGGCAAGAGAAAGACAAGGATAAGATCTTCCAATATTGTAAAGTCTTCCGATTATTAATACTTTACGAAAATATGAATATTATATATTGTAAGTAAATTTTACTGAAATTGACTCTATTTTGGAATATCAAAGTACAAACAATTAAACAAATATAGGATATTAAGTCATCTTTATACAATACAAATATTACAATAAAATGTAATTGTGGACTTGTATAAACCTTTACAACTGAATAAAAATGGCTAATACTTCAGTGTTGCACACACACACACAAAATCTACGTTAGACTCTATCCTCCATATCTGAAAATGCATACTTGATGAGATATTTATTGTAATGAATATAATAATTAAAAATATATTCGAAGAAGTATGGTGTTTTCAACCACAACTTAGTACGTAAAAATCCTCCATGGTTTTAATTAAATAATATTAACATCATAATATTTTAAAACAATCTAAAATAACGCGCGCTATATATATATATATATATATATATATATAAGACAGGATTCTTTGACATCAAATGCTAACCATTAATTTTTGTCAATTTAATGGTTATAATTTATTGAGAATTAATGATTAATTAATAAGTATGATCCAATAAATTATAATCGTTAGATTCATAAATATTTCCCAATTCACTTGAGATAACTTTATCTCCTGCCACCCTAAAACTACGTCATTTTAAATATTAGGAGAATTAATGAAAGGTGTTTTGCTATTTTTGTTTGTTTATTTATTATATGAGTTTTACTAAAACACTCTTCGTTAATTCTCCTAACACCCAAAATGACGTAATTTTGGGTGGCTGGAAATACGTTTATTTCAACTAACATGAGAAATGATGAACCCTATATATATATATATATATATATATATATATATATATATATATATATATATATGAAGTAAGATCCTTTGATATCAGTGTCAAATTTCAATTTTGACACCTCATCTTAGAGTCGTTAGATCAAAAAAGATCAACAGTGTCACATGCTTACAAATCAGAACCGTTAATCTTTTTTGATCTAACGGCTCTCAGATGAGGTGTCAAAATTGAAATTTGACACCGGTGTCAAAGGATCCTATATATATATATATATATATATATATGGGAGAGTTCTTTTGACTCCAGAGTAAAATTTATAAGTCTTACTCCTCATCTCAGTCGTTGATGGACGGAAATCAACGGTTGTCATTTATGGTGTAATTAATAATTAATTAATTAACATAACTTCCTAAATTTATAACCGTTGGATGGACGGGAATCAACGGTTATATATATATATATATATATATATATATAAAATATTATTTGCCCAAACATTTTCATAAAGCATAAACATGTATTATTTTATTTATCAGAGTATTGGACTTTATAAGGGCTTCCCCTATCGTATCTTGTTTAACATTCACAGCGGAAGACTTTATTTAAAAAGGAATAAAGCATCTTATAAAAATATGAGTAAACTTTTTTCAAAATATTTGACAAAAACACTTCTAAAAATGTTCACGTGAGATACTGCGAAAGCGTAAATATAAAACATACATCTACTAATTAAAATCATTGGTCATCACTAATGGCCTTTGACCATCCAGATACGACATCAAATGCCATTCCTGACAGAGTCTCTCGGATATCATAACGGTTGTATTTCGAATAACCAGAACATGGGTCCCACGCATACAATTAACCTGATAGATACATAAGTTTAAACAGATAGCTTGCAAGTCCCATACGGACTGCAATCCCTCAGTGGGTCAATACAAATAATAAGGCTTCATGTCCAAATTAACTGAATACATGCATCAAGTCTATATTAATTCAAAGTATCTAAGCATCAGTAAATAATTTATAGCTCTAAGGATGTAATCATGAGCCTAAATCAAAACATATAATAATTTTCTTAGAGAGTCAAATTAATGTTGGGTGAATCTTTAATAAATCAAATTAGCGAGATGCTGACACTTGGTGGAAATAAAAAAATGTACACTTGATTAAAATTCACTCGAGTCATTGAAATAACCCAAAATTGAATTTAAATAATAAAAAATCAGAAGTTGCCGCCAATTTTATTTAATGGGAAAATCTTTTATTTTAGTAAACTGGTCTTTAAGCCAAGGTTCAGAACTATAATTATGCACAGAAAAGTGTGAAAACTTAATCTCATTGTATTCATGATACATCCTTTTGAAAAAATGGTTACGTTAAATTAATTAAGCAAATTTTAAATAATTTTATAGTATTTGTCTGGTCCAAATAAAAAAGATGAATAATAAAATTATTTAATATATAGAAAGGAGAACCAAACTTTGGAAACTTTGCTGACGTGTAACTTCCTCCTTAAATCTCAGCTTTGTGTTCACACTGAAGATAATTTGAAAAGTTGCTTCTTTTGGAAATTTTTTTATTTCGTAAATAAAAAAATTCTACAAAGAAAGGAGAGTTTCTTTTAAATCATTATAAAATACTTGGTGGCAGACAGCTGTATTAATGATGTTCTCAATTCAAAATTCGAAATTGAATTTTGAAATTTCAAAATATATAGTGGAAGACACATGCATTAATGATCCACTACTTTCTGCATGGGTATGTGAAAAAATATTAATATCTCATTACTTTTTGCATTGGTAGGTGGGAAAGTATTCAAATTCAAAATTTAAACTTAAGGGTGGGAAAAGAGGTCATTATTAATATTCCACCATTGGGCTTAATTATTAAAAAATGAAATTATTTTGTGTATAAATAGGATATGTGTTACTGGATCTTTTCATTTGGTAATTAGCTTTTGTGCATCTGTTTGTTCTCTTCTTTGTCTATTTATCTTCTCCATCTTATTAAGTTCTTCTTCTATTAGATGAACATATAATATTTTTCATTTTTTTTAGCACTATTGTAGAGTAAAGCTGACGGGATGATTTGGAATCGCTAGAATATGTATTTCTTTATTTCCTTATAGGAATGTATGTCATTCTTCTCTATCTTTTTTTCTTCTACAAGTATTTTTTTCAATCTAAATTTTTCTTTTTTTTTTTATTTTTGTTCCGTATTTTCTATTGAGGTCTTTAATGAAGATATCATTCAAGCCCAAGCAAAGAAGAAAGCAAACTTGAATCATTATGCATAAGCATTCAAGGCAACAGAGAAAACTGACAACGATGTTTGACATTCGTTTTACTCCAATCATATGTAACTTACAGTGTGCAAATATCACCCCTTTTAGATGAATTCATTTTAGATGAGTGTTTTGTTTTAAAAAAAAATGAGTAAATTGTAATATTGTGTTGTAATTTTTTATTTTATTCTTAGTTCATGGATCCCACATTTTTATACTTTTTTTTCAATAAAAAATGTTATAAAAAAGTTTGCATAATTAAACTTCACCCTTCATTTTTTATAATTAAATACCTAAATCTGCTTTCAATTTTCTAAATATTAATATGTAAAATTTCAAATATTAATCTGTTTTAAATTCTAACATTTGCTCAATGTAGCGAATATTTTAATGTCTATAAATTTATGAGACACTTTAACGTTACACTTTAACACTTTACTCGACTCAATTAACGTAATTCAAACACGGCACGACAATTTGTGATTTATAAATAAATCCGATTGAATTCACGTAAATATATATAATTATATAATATGTAAATCACGAATGCCAAGGAAAGTAGTTATTTCATATTGAAGAAATAAAGTTGAAAGTGGGACCCATAAATAAGAGGAGAGAGAAAAAAGAGTGATGAGACCCACCTTTTTTGTGTATGTAGGAAAATTACTTATCTCATGTAAAATGAGATAAATATAACCCATAAAACAATTCACAAATGTTGCGAATACAATTCGTGAAAATCGAGACATATTGAATGATTTGTAAATAAGACAATTCATATGTAAATCGTTTCCCGACAATTTAAATAATATATGCTGTGAAACCAATTTGCACGAAAGGATAACGGTTTTATGTTTATTATGTTGTAGGAAAAATGATTGTATAATGTTATAGAAATTTTTTTTGTGTGTCATATTTTTTTCTTTTTTTTGTTTGAAAATGTGTGGGCCCCACAAAATGTTGTGTGTGTAAGAAAATTTGTTATGTTATGTTAAAGGAGGAAATGAAAACCCAAAGAATAATTGTATATAAAGAAAGGGTTATATTTATCTCATTTTACATGAGATAAATAACTTTCATACACACATAAAAAGAAATTGGATCCCACCATTTTAATTTTATCATAATAAAGTATAATGTTACATCTAGATTTAGTGCAGTTTTAAAACCAATATTTCTCATGCATGTTCCCAAATTAAAAAGAAATGAATTCCAATATCCATTATTCTTTTTGTTTTTTCACCACATCTTTGCATATAAGGGCAATTGTGATTTTCTAGATACATGACTGTTCATAGTTTTTAGAAGTTTGAGGTTAAATTAAATCCTTATCTATTTAACAAGTAAACATTTAGCTTTAAGTTCACGCGTGCAAAAAACATGCAATTAATTCTATGCACAATTAATATTGACCTGATGAATGCAATTAATGAAAGCAATAATTTATTTTTTTTTATTTAAAAAAAAAATTAGAAAACATGCAACTATTTCGTATTTAACAGTTTATTTTGCATCCTTGCCTTTTAAAAATATAATTCAATGGTACAATGTTATTTTATTTTTGTAGTAAATACACAATGTTATTTTGTTTTCTAATCATTTCCATGTATAAATATTTGAAATACGAAAAATACATGGGGAGGTTAATTACTAGCTTTGGAGATACGAACTACAAAGAGTCCTGTGTTAACTCTCATTTTAAAAAATATTTAATGTTTTTTTTATATTTATCGAAAAATTAAAAAACTCAAAAAAAAAGAGTTCAACATTAATTAGTGGCAAACATATGCACTACTATCCAACTTCTTTTTTAAATTTAGAATTTGAAGTTGATATAGGTGAGAAAATAATTTAACATCTTTTAGTGGGTACGAAAATCTTTTAGTGTAATTTGTAAGTTTGTAATTTTTTTATCAATATAACCTTCATCTTATTTAAAATATAGTTTTCTTATTCACACATAAGTTGTTACTTTTAACTTTTACGAATTCAATCTTTTCTCTCTCTTTTGTTTCATAAAACAATGTTCTACATTTGATTTTTGTGTATTTTATGAAATAAAAAATTTGTACAATACACTTTTTGTTCCGGTAAGCATAATGACACTTTTTTTATAGATAACTTTAACATAAAGAGACTTCTTAAATATATATATTTTTATTTATGAGATATGATTTAGTTAGCAAACTAAATTTCATGTAAACGTAATGATTTAAAACCCACTAAAAATTCTTATAATCAAAACTAAATTAACATTATAGTAAAAATTAATCTTTCTCTAAATAGATAAAAATACTTTATAGTCAAAATTAAAAAAATACGAAAAAAAACTCCCTCCGTCACTTTTTTTTAGAAGTCTAGCTACAGAAAGTCACAAGTCAAAAATTGATCTCCATACCCGCTGTTTCCTATTTTCTTAAATATCAAATTGTGGCAGAAAAAATGGAAACTCATCATGTTAAATTCTTTTTGTGGTGTTTATCAAAAATAAATAAATCTTTTTGTGGCAGATTTATGCACTTTCAGCTTTGTATTCACAATTTTTAGAAAATACTTAAGATTAATATTTTAAATATATATATATATATAATCTTAATATATATTAATATACAGAAAGGAGAACCAAACTTTGAAAACTTTGCTGACGTGTCACTTCCTCCTTAAATCTCAGCTTTGTGTTCACACTGGAGATAATTTGAAAAGTTACTTCTTTTGGAAATGTTTTTTATTTCGTAAATAAAAAAATTCTAAAAAAAGAGAGAGTTTCTTTTAAATAATTATAAAATACTTGGTGGCAGACAGCTGTATTAATGATGTTCTCAATTCAAAATTCGAAATTAAAATTTGAAATGAGTGGGAAGAATAATTCAAAATATATAGTGGAAGACACATGTATTAATGATCCACTACTTTCTGC
Source organism: Gastrolobium villosum (assembly GCA_032173675.1). NCBI lineage: Eukaryota > Viridiplantae > Streptophyta > Magnoliopsida > Fabales > Fabaceae > Gastrolobium > Gastrolobium villosum. The sequence goes on from JAVKPL010003996.1 coordinate 158,699, forward strand.
ATGGGTAGGTGGACAAGTATTAATATATCATTATTTTTTGCATTGGTAGGTGGAAAAGTATTCAAATTCAAAATCTATCTTAAGACAAAGCCATTCTTGGGAAACCTCTGCCACGTGTCTATTCCTCCTTCAATTTCAGGTTTACTTTCACAATACAAATTTTAAAAAGTTTCTTTGGTAATTCAAGGAATGAAAAAATTATAAAAGAAATTATAATCTGGACTCAAAATCTATGGACACCCTTTGCTGTCTAAAATCAATGGTGCAAATTTGTTCTCATTTTTATTGGGACACAGCTCATTTTCAAATTTTAAATGTTGGAAGGAAAGAGAAAAATTTAAATTTCAAAAACTGACAACTCAATAAATGTTCACCTATTTATCCATTGAAATTGTTAAACATTTAACAAAACCTACACGACTTCGCATTTTGTTTAGAGTCATTCCACTTCGCAAAAACACATCCTTTTTTTTCTCTTGTCCTTCGTCGTTCTCTTTTCGTGCAGATTTAATCAAATTTCTCTCATTTTTTGTTGTTTTTTTTGCATCTTATAGTGTTCCTTTGTGTTTGACAGATTAAATCGAGTTTGAATGGATATGCTTAGAAGCATTAGAATCTCTGATTTCTTTGAAGATATTCTTCACGCCATTTTTTTGAGTGTATATGGTTATCTCCTCTTTCTTCCATTTTTTATTATTATTTTTCAATAATTTCTTCACACCATTTCCACTTCCTTTTTAAGCTTCAATTAAAGTTGTAATGTGCAATTGCTCTTTCTCTGTTTTTTTTTTTTGATTTGCAGACCGAGTACAAAATATGGATTCAGATCCTGTTGCTACTTCACAGGTTCATGAATATTTAAGACAGAAGGTGACTAATTTTTTAGAAGTTTGGATGAATATGAATGCATCTGAAGCATTTATGGTACCATGTAATGAAATGTCCAAGCTTTTTTTTAAACCTTTGTCAACTCTGTGATTTATACGAAAATGATTCCATCTTCGATAAATTTTAGTGCTGTCTTTTTTTTTGTTACAGCAAGGGGCAATTTTAGTGCTGTCTTTATATATGTTTAACTGCTGAATTCTTTATACCATAATTACGAACCTTAGAAGATGCATGTTTTAATCTGGAAAATTATATTCCTTTCTATTAATTTTTGGAATGGTAAATTGATCTTTTTCCATTGCCAGAGAGCTTGGAATAAACCTGTGTTGGACCGTGTGGGCTACTAAACCAAATAAATGGTTTATTTCCTAATTTTCTCAGTGTTTCTCACATAATTCTAATATCTTTGACATATGATATTAACAAAATCAATATATTCAATTTTATTGTTGACAGTTAAGATTGGTCGCCCTGGCTACCGTGTCACTAAGCAATACGATCTGACACTAAGCAACGATCTCTCCTCTTCCAGGTTTAGTTATTTATCTATTTAATTAATTTTGCACAGTGAATACTCATTTTAGTTGAGTTATGAAAGGTAATGATATAGTATTAGTTAGTAGCATTAGTTCTTGAATGAAAACAGAAGACTACAACTCAAGTTTAGTTGATGAAAATATTAATTTCTTTTGTGTTGTTAGTTATTTGATGACCAATGTACAGGACTACAAATCGTGATACTCATGGATAATAATATAATTTTTTTTTTATAATATCCTTTGTGTCAGGCATTGTTTTGGATTCAATAAAGTTGGTATGAAGAAATGCCTCGTATATTTCATGGGTGATATGAAAGTGAAAAGTTACGTAACCACTATGCCTACCTCTCTATTTATACAGGAGATGAAGAAGGGAAACTAAACAATCTGATAGCTAACAAACTATGGAGCTGATAGCTGCTAACAAACTATGAAGTTGATAGCTAACAAACCAAACTAACAGCAAACAAATTTACTAACCGTATCATAACAAATTATCATAACAAACTAACAAACTATCAAACTGATCTTGCTGACTCATCTCATTCCTTTTGTCATTATCCAATACCCCTCCACAAGCTGGGCGATGTATGTTATACATCCCTAGCTTGGATAAAGCATGCTGAAAAGGAGTGGGATAAAGAGGTTTAGTAAACATATCAGCAAGCTGAGCAGTGGTATGGATAGGAAGCAGATGAAGTAAACCAGAACTGATCTTGCTACGAGTAACATGACAATCAATTTCAATATGTTTAGAACGTTGATGAAAAGTGGGATTATGAGCCAAGTAAATGGCTGAGCGACTGTCACAATAAACTGAAGCCGGACGTGACCAAGGCAAAAGAAGGTCCTGGAATAAAAACTGAATCCATTGGAGCTCACAAGAGAGACTAGCAAGGGCTCTATATTCGGCCTCTGAAGAAGACCTGCTAACCGTCGTCTGTTTCTTCGAATGCCAACAAACAAGAGCAGGTCCTAGGAAAATGCAGAAACCGGAAGTAGATCGTCTGGTGTCAGGACATGTAGCCCAATCCGAATCAGCGAAAGCTTGGACCTTAAGATCATTTTGTGTAGGAAAGAATAAGCCATTACCAGGAGAACCCTTTAAGTAGCGCAAGATACGTTTTGCTGCAGAAAAATGAAGATCAGTTGGTTGAGAAACATATTGACTCAATTGATGCACTGCAAAACAAATATCAGGTCGCGTATTGGTGAGGTATAGAAGTCTCCCAATTAAGCGACGATAAGGAAAAGGATCCTGAAGAAAACTGCCTGTGTCACGAGAAAGCTTAGAGTGAGCATCCATAGGAGACGATACTGGCTTTCCAGCAGTAAGACCAGTATCAGCAAGCATCTCAAGGGTGTATTTTCTCTGATTGAGAATAATACCTTGTGAAGATCGAGATACCTCAAAACCCAGAAAATATCTAAGCTCTCCAAGATTTTTAACCTTAAACTTGTCATCAAGAAGCTGCTTCACTCGATCTATCTCAGTCATGTTATTTCCACAAAGCACAATGTCATCAACATAGATTAACAAAGCAGTAAATGACTCATGGTGACTGGATATGAAAACGGAATGATCTGACTGAGCCTGTGTATAGCCAAGAGCAATGAGAAACGAAGATAACTTGGCATGCCATTGTCTGCTAGCTTGGCGTAATCCATATAAGGATTTTTGTAACTTGCACACTTGTCCTGGTTTATCAAGAGAAAGCCTGGTGGAGGTAACATATAGACTTCTTCATGAAGATCACCGTGCAAAAAGGCGTTGTTAACATCTAATTGATGTAAGAACCAACCTTTGGCAGCAGCAACGGTAAGAAGAATGCGAACTGAATCCAGCTTGGCCACAGGACTGAAAGTATCGAAGAAATCAACACCTTCAACTTGAGTAAATCCCTTGGCAACAAGACGTTCCTTGTAACGTTCAATGGATCCATCAGAATTATGTTTGATTTTATAAACCCATTTGCAGCCAATGGGTTGCTTTCCTGTGGGAAGATCAACTAACTGCCATGTATGATTCTGATTTAATGCAGTAAGTTCAGATTGCATAGCCTTACACCAAACATCAGATTTAGCAGCTTGGCCATATGTATGTGGTTCAATGTGAGAAGAAGCATTGAGGCAGAAATGTGTATAGGAAGGTGAACAATTGGTATAGGAAATGAAATTGGATAGTGGATAACGAGGAAGATGTTTAAAAGACATACCTTGGCAAGTATTGATATGCTGAGAACTAGATAGGTTATAGTGATATTCATCCAAATATTTTGGAGGTGCTTTAATCCTTGTAGATCGACGAAATTGTGGCATTGTTGTATCAGAAGCAGTAGGTAACACTGATGTATCATGGATGGTAGATGGGACAGGTAAGGAAGAAACAGGTTCAGGTTGGGAGATGGGATGGAAAATGGAGGATGATGTATGAGCTGGTGGTGTGTGAACTGGTGATGTATGAGCTGGTGGTGTATGTGGTGGTGGTATGTGGACAGTGGATTCAGGTATGGGAAGATAAGTATCAAAATCAAGTGAGGGAGAAGGGATGGCAGGTGATATATCTGGGCTAATAGGTGTGGAAGTAGTGTCAAGGAAAGGAAATTTGTGTTCATAAAAGATGACATTTCTAGAAACAAATATTTCTCTAGAAATAACATCATACAACAAACTTCCTTTCATACCAGTTTTGTGTCCAAGATAAACAGACTTTCTGGCTTTAGCAGAAAATTTGAGACGTTGGTGTGGCAAAGTTGAGGCATATGCTAAACAACCAAAAACTCTTAGGTGATCCATGGTAGGAGGTGTGGCATATAGTATTTCATAGGGTGTCTTATGGTTTAGGAGTGGAGTGCAAGTTCTGTTTATCAAATGGACAGAATGAGTAATGGCATAATTCCATAATTGTATGGGAACATGAGATTGGAACAACAAAGCTCGGGCTACATTAAGGATATGTTGATGTTTTCGTTCAACTCTTGCATTCTGTTGAGGACATGCTACACAACTACGTTGATGAATTATTACTTTGTGTAAATAAAAGGCAGACATCAAGAACTCACAACCATTATCACTGCGAACTGTACCAATATGTGTTTGAAACTGATTCTCAACATAAGCAACAAAGTGTTGCAGATGCATCCTAGTTTCAGCTTTGGATTTCATTAGAATGATCCAAGTGTACCTTGACATATCATCAACAATTGTAAGAAAATATCTATGACCCTCAATGGAAGCAACCGAATAAGGGCCCCAAATATCAGCATGTATTAATTGAAAAAAATTTGTGGACTGTGTTTTACTATCACAAAATGGCAACTGTCTTTGCTTTGCAAGATGGCAAGCATCACAAGGACTCACATTTACAAAGGGAATAGAAGGAAAACGAGATGACATCTGACTCATCACATTATCTGATATGTGTCCTAACCTTTGGTGCCATATAATGGGATCACCTTTATTCAAGGCACACTTATTTACATAACTACAAGTATCCTTTGAAACTGTCTTGAATCCAGATGCAGCAGCTTGTGCACTGATCACATATAACCCATCTCTTTGTTCAGCTATACCAATCCTCACCTGGGAATGTTTGTCCTGAATATGACACAAGGAACCACAAAATTGTAAGGTACAAGGAATAGTGTTTAAGAGTTTTGTGACAGAAACCAAATTGACCTTGAAAGTTGGCACATAAAGGACATTGTATAAAACAAGTTTTGGAGTCAAACGAATATTTCCACAGTAGGTTGCAAAGACACAATCACCATTAGGTAAGTGAATTTTAACAGGATCAATTTTCTGTAATTGAGACAAATGAAACTGTATATATGTTACATGATCAGTTGCACCTGTGTCCAATATCCAATTTATGGTCGAAATACCTGGCTGCTGCATATTATCAGAGTGCTGCATATTATTAGTACTCATATTCGATACTTGTGTAAAGTTTGTGGCATGTTGCATTGAACCAGAAATGCTTGTATTCTTCTCCAAGAGATTGACAAGTTGTTGATATTGATCATTGGAAAAGGAAACTCCAGATTGTTCACTGCGTGTATCCTGAATTATGTTATTGGTGCTAGCACCAACATCATTTCGAGTTTTGAATCCAGGTGGAAAACCATGAACATGGAAGCATGTGTCTACTGTATGATTGGATCTCCCACAGTGTGTGCACAATTTATTTGTTGTACCTCGTCCACCATAAAAATTGGATGATGAACCACGACCACTGTGAACACCATTTGAATATCGATCTCTTCCTCTAAAACCAGAAAAAGAACCATGTCCACTGGGGAATTTCTTATTGCGTTCATCAAAAACAGCAAAAGCTTGAGCATTTGGAGGATTTGCTAAACGAATTTCACCTTGAAATTGTCGCTCTTGTTGAACGATCATAGCAAAAACACGATTAACATCAGGCAGTGGATCAATTAACATAATTTGAGATCTTACCTGTGAATATTGATCATTCAATCCTTTCAAAAAACGAATCATGTAATCACGTTCTCTATATTCTTTCATCTGTACATATCCTCCACATGAGCACCGAATGTTACACTTGCATACTGGAAGTGGTTTGAGATTATCGAGTTCATCACATAATGTTTTCAATTCTGTGAAAAATTCAGTGACATTCTTTTCTCCCTGATGAATTTTGTAGATTTCTTCTTGTAGATCAGAAACACGAAAAACATCAGATCTGGAGAACCTACGTTGCAAATCTTGCCATACATCATAAGCATTCTCTATCCAGATGACTGATTGAACAATAGATTGTGATGTCGACTTGTGAATCCAAGCAACAACCATGTTATTGCATCTCTGCCATGCAAAATAGTTTGGATCTGTCTCAACCGGTGGAATTATGGAACCATTGATGAAACCGATTTTGTTTTTAGAAATCAAAGCTACTGTCATTGCTCTTGTCCATGTATGATAATTACTCGCGTTCAGTAACGGAGAAACCAGCACCACCGATGGAGATTCATTTGGATGCAAGAAAAACGGATTAGAAGGATTTACATGAAAATCAGGTAACTGATTAAGATGAGAACCAGAAACCTGTGATGTTGATTGCTGATTAACTTCAGAAGTTGCTCCTTGCATGTGTTCTGGATTTGGAATTTGTTCTTCCATTTCAAAGATAAAGAAAAGAAAGGAAAGAAAGAAAGGAAAATTTAGTGTCTCTCTTGTGATACCAGAGCTCCAATTCAGAGCTCTGATACCATGAAGAAATGCCTCGTATATTTCATGGATGATATGAAAGTGAAAAGTTACGTAACCATTATGCCTACCTCTCTATTTATACAGGAGATGAAGAAGGGAAACTAAAGAATCTGATAGCTAACAAACTATGAAGCTGATAGCTGCTAACAAACTATGAAGCTGATAGCTAACAAACCAAAACTAACAGCAAACTAATTAACTAACCGTATCATAACAAATTATCATAACAAACTAACAGAAAAATAACAAACTATCCTACTGACTCATCTCATTCCTCTTGTCATTATCCAATATTATTTTTAATTTTATTTTTGGTTTTACAATGGTATCTCCACCCATTAATGAGATTAATTCTTTTCGTGACTTAGAGTGTAAAGATTTATATTACTGCCCCAAAATATTTCGCCTAAGAATCGAATGTGATCTTTCATCCACAACAGTCAGCTCTTTAGACACAACCCGGCCGTTTATCAACTATGTCCCTTGGGATTTGTAGTTAAAAATTATACAATATCGTTATCCTATATTTTATATATTTTGCTGTAACAATACACTAATATAATTAAGATTAATAAATGAGAATAATATGATTTCATGTTTATTTAATGATAAAGTTAAGGGTTTAGTGTGTATCCTTTTAAATGATATAAGTTACCATTTTAATTTTTTTATTCTATGTACTCCCTATAGGAGTGTTATTAAAACCGGATCGACCCGGCCGGATCGACCCGGAAACCGATCCGGTTGAAGCAACGGACCGGTCATGCATCAGAACCGGTATCACCCGGTCCGACCCGGCCGGTTTTCATGAAAACTGGTGACCCGACCCGGTCAAAAAATTCTAATTATTTGTTTTTTCAAAAAAAAATCATAATGGAATATTTGAATATTTTTTTTACTTATTGACTTATATAAGTTATGTACCTACAACACTAATATTATCCCAATTATGCACTACGCAGAAAATTTTGATTTGATTTATAGTTAGAGATATCATTTTCTGAACCTAAAGCCCCATATCACGATCATTATATTTTTGTTTGATCCTTTATTGGATAATAATATGTGATTTATTATTTTTATTTTAAAATATTTGAAAATTTTATCTTTTTTTTAGATATTTGAATATGTTTATAATTTTTTAATATAAATTATAAAATTACATATAATTACCGAGTCATGCGGTTGAACCAGTGACCCACTAGTTGAACCAGTGACGCAGTACCTCGAGTCAATGACCGACCGATTTTAATAACATTGCCCGGTAGTATATAGTTATAACATGAAAAGTTAATTTTTTCTCTTTTTACGTCAGCTAATGTGACTGAGAAGAAAGAAAAAAACAACTTTTATATTATAATTGTGAACTAATGAAAGTACATAGAGTAAAAAAACTAAAAAAATATAAATTACCAAAAATAGTTTTCCTAAAGTTAATTATATATAAAGAAACCAGATTATTATCATGTGCCATTGCACGGAGTTATGAAATAAAATAAAATATGATTCGAATTATTGGTTGCTCCTGTATATTAAATTAAAATGTACTTTTTTAAAGCAGTTAAATTAAAGGGTTTCATAAGAGTTATGTTGTAGGAAAAGTGATTCTGTTATGTTATAGAGATTCATTTTGCGTGCCGAAATTTTTTATTTTTTTTACTGTGGGCCCCACAATATATTGTGTGTGTAAGAAAATTTTAATGGTTGATAGATGATAAACCTAAATTAAATCTCTTTGTCCACATTCCCTAGAGAATGATACGTGTACTTCTTAATTTTTTTTAAAAAGTAAATTTAAACGTTTTGAAATAATGAGAGATGTCATACTTATAATCAAATTAAAGACTCTCATTTGACATCATTTTATAGCGTTATAAGTTTGATTTTGATCAAATAATAATAGTTGTGAGGAAAAATAGATTATAAGTATAATCTTCATCTTAGATTAATTATGTATATTTATTTTATAATTTTAACATTTTTTAAATCTGTACATTTTATATTTTAATTGAATTAATTATGTATACTTCCTTTATAGTTGTACATATTTTTTGTATTTTATCCAAATTCAAAAATATTGTGTAATGTTCAGATACTTTTTAATTATAATAAAATCTGATATTGCTCATATTTTGAGAATATTATTAGAAAAAATAAGAAGGTGAAATAGGTAATGATTTAAAATTTAAATTTCTAAAATAAAAAATGAGTGAGATATTTGTAAATATACAGATTAAAGATAGAGACCATTAAAAGTAAGCAATTAAATGTGTTAATGGTGAGTTAGCTATATATTTCTATTGTCACATTTTTTAAACTAAAAGTTGATTGTATTGCATTTTAATTATGCAATACTCTAAAACCAAAATAAATTAATAGGTACTAATCTATACAATGACAAGGTTGCTATTATGATGGTGTGTACCAGCAGGTGGTTAGTGGGGGTGTGCTAGTTGCGACAAATGGGTCAATGACTAAGATGATTATTACATTCAGTCATGGATGTAAATAAGATTATCATAAAAAGTGTTTCCTGGTGACAGTGGAAATAGGCGACATTTTTGTGCCTCGGTGGTTGGACATACAATCATAACTGGTCAAGTAAGCATAGAACTAAGGATGACATTGCAATATATATATATATATATATATATATATATATGGGTTTTCGTTTTGTCCTTTTAACATGACACAAAAATGTTTCCTACACACATAATATTTTGTGGGACTCACTTTTTAAAACAAAAAAATAAATAAAAATTAAGGCACGCAAAACGAATCTCTATAACATTACACAATCACTTTTCCTACAACATAACTCTTTTAAAACCCTATATATATATATATATATAGAGAGAGAGAGAGGTAGGATCCTTTGACACTGGTGTCAAATTTAAAGTTTGACACCTTATCTGAGAGTCATTAGATCAAAAAATATTAATGGCTCTCATTTGTAAGCATCTGACACAATTGATCTTTTCTAATCTAACGGCTCTCAAATGAGGTGTCAAACTTCAAATTTATATATATATATATATATATATAGGGCTTGCAATTTCTCATGTCGCATGAGAAATGCACGTTTTCCTACAGAAAGAAACAGAGGTGGGGCCCATCTTAAAGAAAAAAAATAAAAAAATAGAAAAGTGATTGGCACAGACATCGACTTGAGAGTGGTAGGAGATAAGACTTCTCATGCAACAACATGAGAAGTCTTTTTCCCATATATATATATATATAGGGATTGCATTTTCTCATGCAACATGAGAGGAGCTTTTCTCCTACACATACAATCAAGTGGGCCCATTAGTTTAAATAAAAAAGGAAAATGAAAGAAAATATTAACACGGAAATCGAGCTCTCACTAACATGAGAGGAGGGCTATTCCTACTACATGAGATTTATTTATCCCATATATATATATATATATATATATATATATATATATATATATATATAGGGTTTATCATATATAATTTAACATGACCAGAAAAATTTTTCTATCTCTCACAACATTTTGTGGGGAGCCTGCAGAAAAAAAAAAAACTCTGGCACGCAAAACGAATCTCTATAACATAACACAAACATTTTTCCTACAACATAACTCTTATAAAACCCATATATTATGGGATAAATAAATCTCATGTAGTAGGAATAGCCCTTCTCTCGTGTTAGTGAGAGCTCGATTTCCGTGTTAATATTTTCTTTTATTTTTCTTTTTTATTTAAACTAATGGGCCCACTTGATTGTATGTGTAGGAGAAAAGCTCCACTCATGTAGCATGAGAAAATGCAATCCCATATATATATACATATATATATATATATATATATTTATATTCTTACACCAGTGTAAGAGTTAGAAGTCTTACATTCAATCTTGACCATTGATCCACTTGTATCCAATGGCTCATATTACTAAAAAATTTGAGCCGTTAGATATAAATGGAATCAATGGATAAGATTGAGAGTGTAACTTATACTGGTGTAAAATGATCCCGGCCCTATATATATATATATGAGAGTGTAAAATGATCATTTTATATCTAGTGGATCATTTAACCGTTTCTGTTCAATGGATAAATGGAAATTGCTTTGTTACGTAGAGTGTAACCTAGTGAATGTACTTCCGGAAGTACATAGTGTAGTTTGTAAGAGTTTGTAAGCAAAAAGTTTGTAAATAAAACCCTCCCCATTTATATACAGGGTTCATTTTTTTGCGATTAATGTAGATAAGTTATCTACATTGAGCCCAAAACGACGTCATTTTGGCACAGAAATAAAGATATTCTTGTAATTATAATTTATTACAGGGTTATAATAGTCTTTTTTTATTATTTATTAATCTTTCAGCTCAAAACCATATATATATATATATATAGGAAAAAATATTTCTCCAGCAATTTGAGATGAGTTTATCTCTGGCACCTCAAAACTACGTCATTTTGTTTATTTATTTTTTTATATTAATTGATTCACCTTTGAATGGTTATGATTCTTTTTCTCTCTTCCTTTAACACCATTGATCTATCTTTGTATGGTTATGATTTAGTAGCCGTAGATAAAATTATTTCAAGCAGCTTGAGAAACGATAAGCCCATATGTATATATACATATGTGTGTGTGTGACTTTAATGTTTCTGCAGCTAATGTAGATAAGTTATCTATATTCTCTTCTAAAATGATATCGTTTTGGGATGAAAAAATAAAAAATTGTAATGAGAAATATTATTATAACTTTGAAACAAATTATAATTACAAACGTATCTTGATTTCCGCACCAAAACGACGTCATTTCGAACTCATTGTAGATAACTTATTTACATTGACCGCAGAAAAAACGAAATATATATATATATATATATATATATATATATATATATATATATATATATATATATATATATATATATATATATATATATATATATACACACATTATACCATGTATCATAAGTGAGATTTTGAAAAAGGAGTATATTATGCATGATCAATGACACTAGCCTTATGTGCAAATGGTTAAGGGTAATTCATTTGATTTGTTGTTATTGTCATTGTTACAGTGACATGTTTTTATTAATATTTATAAAAGTGTTACATTTTTTTCTTGTTTTAATAATTTACAAAGGAAATAATGAAAACAAATATTATCTTAACTATTTTCTTGCAAATTTTTAAATATAAGAAACATAATAAAATAATGCAACGTTTTTATAATTATTAATAAAAACATATTATTTAACAATGACAACAAAAGCATACCAAATGCACCCTTAAAGGATGCATATTCCATTTCTTCACTTTAAAAACAGATATATATTTTCACTTCTTATAACTTTTATTATATTTTTTTGACACAATAATAATAACAGGTTGAACCTATAACCTCATAAAAACTATGTGGTTTGTTTTTCTCATATTGCATGAGAAAACAAATCCTTCCTACACTCACTATAAAAATGTGTGCCACTAATTTTTTTATTTTGTTTTTTTAAATAGGTGGGTCTCACACTTAATGTATCTATGCATGAGATTTGAATTCTCCTACAACATAAGATTTATTTTTCCCAAAAACTATTCAAATCCCTAGCTACTAAATCAATTTTAGTGGCTTTATAACTTATATTTATTACACTATGCTCCACAAAAGCAGATTTCCTGGACAAATGATTCACAAAGTTGGATATTACTAATTATTTTTATTTTAGCGAAAAATTATTGATAATTTACCTCTACATTTGTCTAAATTCCTTTTTACGATAATTAAATAAGTTTTTTTAAATGTTAAAAATTCAATTTTACTAATTTTTTTTGTTCGGAAGAGTGACTTTGAAAATAATTATTTTTCTTAAACAAGTTTTTCCAGACTCAAAATTAGTTTGTCATGCTCTCCTCTTTATTTGAATGCCACATATCTTTTCTTTAGGGCATGGTTGATGCATAATATAAGATAAGCCCTGATAGTATAAGATCTCATTGTATAAGACCTGATTAAAATTTAATACTATTCAGCGTTTAGTATGATATTGTATAATGCACTGTATAATACTAGATAGGATAAAAATAAATATTTTTAATAAAAATACCCTTTTAAAAAAATTTATATAACTTTTATAAATATATTATATGATACTATTTTTTATAAAAATCTATTGATAAGTGTGTCCAAAAAATATATTAATTTTTTTAAAATAAAAATTTCCAATATTTTTAAAATTAATGTTTTTAATATACTATTATTGAAATAATATATTAATTCTTCAGAATTGCATTTGTCAAAGATTTTAATACATCAACCCCTTATCGGGCCTAATCTCACCCTTAGGCCTGATTAAGTCATGCATTATTTTAATACATCAACCCCTTACATTAAGGGGATCCACTGTATAAGCTTATACTATACGATGGTTGGGGTGAAAGTGGGCTGGGCTGGGCCAAGCTTTGCCCCGAAAAGCCCAAGCCTATGCCAAAAAAAATTAATTTGGCCTGGCCCAAGCCTAGTACGAGTCTAACTGTTAGCATGACTTGAACCCCGTTTATAAAAAAACAAATTGCCTGACCTAGCCTGTTAGCATGTTAGTTTTTAACTTCCAAGCAGAACCATGAATCAACCTTACAAAATACTCGAATTCTATTGCTAAACTAAAAATCATAATATTAACATCCAAACAGAATTCTGAATCACAACAAAACTCATACAATATGCATTTAAGTCACTTTCAAAAGCAAAATGTTCAAACTAAATAACATATATATATTTCATCAGATCAAACAAACAAATTCATACTATGTAAATTAAAATAACTACAACTAACCAGGTACGGGCAATATAAATTTTAATGAAAAAGTTGAAGATTTTATTTTACATACAAGGGAGTGGGGCTTGCCTAAGCTGCAGCAATGGATTACACCGACTGCTATTGATTTGCTGCAAGCAACGCTGCCTCCGTGTCATTCTGATGGGCCAGATAAAAAGCGGTGGACTATAGGGAGCAGTACATCAGTTGCTGTTAATGATGTTTACCAATGGTTGTCTGATGATAGAGATGCAGCTGTGGGTGATAATTCCTTATGGCATTGGGCTGGGCCTCAAAAAGCTAAAATTCTAATGTGGAAAATTTTACATAGGAGATTGCTTATCATGGAAAAAATTGCTCAATGGGGAGGAGGGTCAGATTTATGTCCTATTTGTAAAACTGCAACCGAGACAATTCTCCATGCTCTTTGGGATTGTGTTGAGGTGGAAAAGTTGTGGAACTTGCTGATTCCCCAATCTTTTCGTCCTGTATTCTTTGATGTAGATTTGGTTTATTAGCTCGAGGTTAATATCAAAGGCTGCGTGGACTTTAGCTTACCTGATTACTGGGTTTCTGTTTTTTTTTTCTCTCAGCTTGGAAGATCTGGAGCTGGCGGAATGATATTAATCATGGGGCTAGTATTCCGGATTTATCTACAAGGGAGCGAATTATTAGAAATCTTGTGAGGGAGGTAGATCAAGCTTTTCAGTCATCTAATAGTCATCAGTTAGGTAGGAGAACTGTGATTATTAACATTTCGTGGCAATTTCCGGAAGCGGGATAAGTAAAGATTAATAATGATGGAGCTGCTAGAGGAAATCCAGGTCCAGCTGCTTGTGGGGGTGTCATTCGAGATTCGTCTGGTAGGTGGTTAAATGGTTTTGCTTGTAAACTTGGTGTCTGTTCAGCTTTCAAAGCTGAATTGTGGGGAATTCTCCGTGGTTTAGAGCTTGCTTGGCGTGAAGGATATCGTAATATTGAAGTTGAAAGTGATTCAAAGAGAGCTATCTCTCTGCTCACCAAGAATAGTGCAGCAGTCCGTGAAGGTCATTTGATTACTCGATTACGGACTTGGTTACAAAAGGTTGGAGAATTAAGTTGAGCCATATTTATAGAGAGGGTAATACTTGTGCAGATTGGATGGCTAACTATATTCTGGATGCTGAAGAGGGGGTCAATTTAGTTTCTTGTGAGGATCCTCCTGCTGGTATTTCTTGGTTGTATTCAGCGTATATTTCTTCTGTGGTGAGAGATCGTGCTTTAGTTGTTGTGTAGGTTTTTTGTTTGCTTTGAGCTTTAGCCCTTTTATTTACCAAAAAAAAAATTACTACATGAATCCAACAAACACATCATAATGCTTGTAGTAAGTATACTCTCTCCCAAAAACCTTTTAATATATTCATATACACAATCTAACATGCTGAGATGTTGATTCCTCCTACACAAGAAATAAAGTCAAATTTCTATTAAAATATAATCGAATATAATTAAGTTATAAATAATTATAATTGATTAAATTTATATCTTTTATTTTTTTTTTCTTCAAGGTATACTTACTCTATTTTATCTTATTTCAAATAAATAGTACAATATAGGTCAGGCCTTGTGAAAGTGAGCCTACAATATTTTTATTAAACAAACTTTTTCAAGACCCAAACCCGACCTATTTTACGAAATATATTAGGTCAGGTCTGGCCTGACGTAGGCAGAGCCATGGGCTCCTGTAGGCTATGAAGCACCGACACTTCAAAAATCCCGACGTGTCGTATCCGACACTTTCCGACACTCTCGGACACTCCGACACTCCAACACGCATTATAGAAATTCAAAAAAAGGTTCAAATGTTGATTTGCGTTGAGTTTTTAGTTCCAACTATTAGATTCGTTGGATTACGATTATCATTTTATTGAATTTAATATAAATATTTGGGATATGTTATGTTTCTTTGCAAAATTTATGAATATTATAGGTTTAGATTCATTTTTTTGTTAAATTATTGAATATTAAATATAATATATACTACATAAATTAAAAATATTATTTAATATCAAAACGTGTCCTAACGTGTCGAAATCTAACATTTTTTAGAATTAACGTGTCGGAGTGTCGTGTCGTATCGTGTCACGTGTCCCGTGTCAGTATCGGTGCTACATAGCCTGTAGGCCAGCCCGACCCAGTTTCACCACTAACGATGGTCACACCAAACAACAAAAAATGTCATGATGTATAATATAAGTTTATACTACCAGGCCTTATACATCACACCAAACAGACCCTTAGGCTTTGTTTGGGAGTTCTTATTTGGAGGGGAGGGGAAGGAAAGAAGAGATTTTGGTGATACCTTCCCTTGTTTGGGAGTTTAAAAAAGGGAGGGGAGGGAATTAAATATTTTCATAAACCCTCCAAAACCCTCATCTTTATTAAAATTGACGTTCCCCCAACTTGGGGGTTTTAAGGGGTAAAACATTTTAAATTACTTAATTACCCTCATTTAAATAATTTTTAGAAGGAGAAATTAATTTTTAGAGGGAGAATATTTTTTATTAAAAATTACATTATTAGTTTTTTTGTTTAGAAATTTTAAATTTAGAGAGAGAAAATAATTTTTAGAAATTTTAAACTTAATTTAATTAGTAATGTATAATAATTATATTGATTTTTAAAAAAAGGATAAAATGGTAAAAATATCTCATTAATCCTCCATTTCCCTCCCATTCCATTTTTTTTACTCCCAAACAAGGGAAGGGGTTACCCTCCAATTTCCTCCCCTTTGGATCCCCTTCCTTCCCTTTGGATCCCATTCCTTCCCTTCCCCTCCTAACTCCCAAACAAAGCCTAAGGCTTTGTTTGGGAGTTTGGAGGGGAAGGGAAGGAAGGGGATCCAAGGGGGAGGGAGGGGAAGGAAGGGGAGGAAATTGGAGGGTATCCCCTTCCCTTGTTTGGGAGTCAAAAAAATGAAATGGGAGGATAATGGAGGGTCAATGAGATATTTTTACCATTTTACCCTTTTTTAAAAAATTAATATAATTATTATACTTTACAAATTAAATTAAATTTAAAATTTCTAAAAAAAATTAATCATTTAATTTTTATTAAAAATTATTTTCTCTCTCTAAAATGATAATACATAAATTATTGTTCTAATTTAATGGGAAGGGCAGAAAAGTAATTTTAAACATTTTACCTCTTAAACCCCTTGAATTGGGGGAACTTAAATTTCTTGAAGAAGGGGGATTTTGGAGGGTTTAGTAAAAATCCCCAAAACCTTTCCCTCATTTTTTTTAACTCACAAACAAGGGAAAGACTTCCTAAAACCCTCCCTTCCCTTTCCTTCCCCTCCAAAATTCATCTCCCAAACAGACCCTTAAGGGCTCGTCAACTCTTCTGTAATAGGAGAGAAGATATCTCCCATTTACACAAGGGTGAGGCCCACCACTTAAAAAAAAAATACAAATAAAATTCAGCATAATTTCTTATGGGTCTCTAGGAGGGATAAACACTCTCCAACAATATAAGAGTTATTTTTCCCCTTTTTTTAAATATAATTTCTCTTTCTCTGAGTTTTAGTATTCTTATCTATCTTTTGATTTTTGAATTCTATTTATATATCTTCATCATAAGGTAATCAATCAGGATTTTAAATAGGGGAAAAAAATCTTATGGTATTCAAAAATCTGACGATTTTAATGGATTTTCTATTTGTGTGAATTTTGTGAGACTTTTTAGTGAGAAGTATAAATAACATGTTTCTTTCATAATCTCACCCTAATTCCTAAGATTTCTTGAGATTTCTTTATGCAGTGTCTCACAATCTACCCTAGTCTTTTCTCAAAGCATGTTCTTTTTTGACTCTCATATATTTTCTTTGGTTTTGGTATTTGTAACATCCCACACCATCAAAGCAAGTGAATGTGAGAATGTGTTACAACGAGTAATTAGCTGCTACAACAGTTCTGGAAAAATCCACACTAGTAAGTGATCTAATGGGTATTGATGACAAGTAAATTAGAGAATTATTTTGATGATAAGAATGTTAAGAGTTCAATTCAGAATCCAATTTTGTGTATTCTGGCCAATTTTGAGAAAAATAGTGAATAGTGAACTTTACCAGGTAAATTATACTGTTGTGAAAACTACTGGTAACACTCTAAAATGAGATATTGATGTGATAAGTATATGTAAGTCCAATATATGCCAAACAAGTCCTTGGACCAAAGATTATGTTTTGATAAGTTGTACTTTGCGTGCAATTAGAGCACTGTTGTGAATCACAGGGCAATTTCTCAAAAAACGCGCACAAACCCAGTTATGATCAGTTAATATGATTCCTTAAATGAAATAAGTGCATGTAAATAATGTTATATTCATGAAATTAAATTTGTAAGATTAAGTTTTAATTGAGTAGATTATAAGTGTTTTGTTGTGTAAAATTTTAAATCAAGTCAAAAACTCCTTTCATGACCACTTAAGTAGCTTACTAGGGAGATTATTTAATGTGGCCCGGGACCACCGTTCTTATGGTGGTCCCTTAGTGTAAATGGAAGGGTAAAAATGGAAATGAGAAAAAATAGCAGGGATAAAAAAGAAAAGAAAAAATTGATGTTGTGAGAGGTAGCACAAATTATTGAGTGGTCCCTTGACCATAAAAGATATTTCTCTTACTAGGAGGGAGAAAAACACTTGAATAGTCATCTTTCTCCCTTGCTTCTCATCAAAACCACGGTCCTTAGTCCTTACTTACCCCCTGCCCTAGGGTTCATGTGCTTTCATTTTCTTCCTCTATTTTCATCTACTTACACACACCAAATCACAAAACAATGAACATGAAAGTTGTTCCTTAGCATCTTAGGACCAAAACCCACCCATCCTTTTTTCTTCTTGACATCCATTTTCGAGGGAGAATCCTCCTTGAACAGCCACGAATCACTGTTCACAAAATGGGAAAGTTTTCATGATTTTGAATGATATGAAGTTTGAAACTTGGAGCATTGGTTATATAGTAGTTATTCAAGGTGAGATAGTCTAATTCCTATGGTTTGAACTCTTAATTTTAAGATTTGATGTCCATGAACTTTTGATGGGAAATATGGTGAGTTTGAAATTTGAATTTAGAGTTGTTTATAATTGATTAGGATAGATAGTCTTTTAAAATCTATAAAAAATTTTTTTATCTCAAAACAGTCTTCTAAAATTCTAATCCAATACACCGTCTAAGTGCAACAATTAAAATTAGATATTTGTAAAATAAAATAAATTACTTGGACATTTACAAAATAATCTAAAATAGGGTATAGAACCAATCAATAACTTGACAAAAGTTAACTTAGATATCATCTTGTAGAGTAAAAGATATAATTTCTATCATAAAGCAACCTTTACCATAATTGCTTATTATGAGATATGATAATTGCATTAAAAAGAGAAACTTATACATGAGACACTGTATAAACATATTTTCTATTTGAATAAAATAAAATATTATTCGAATTAGATCTGAATGGTTACAAAACTATTCAAAGTATTAATATACAAGATTTATCAAAAAATAAAAGTACCTTAGTATTGCTCCATTAAAATTGTTAAATAAATTTGAAATATTTATTAAGCTAAAAGGAGACATAATTATCAATTTATATATCATGAATATACACTGCATTTCTTCTTCCTAGAAAATTATACGTTTAATGTTTTTTTAACAAAAAAATATAATCATGAGTCTAGAAAGAAAATTTTCATTGAGTACCATTTTATCACTGTTATCTATGAAATTTATCTTTGTTAAATAAATTTGAAATATATAATGGGTTCGCTTTTTCTACAGTCAATGTAGATAACTTATTTATAGTGAGCCCAAAACAACGTCGTATTGAGGCGGAAATCAAAGTATTTTTGTAATTATAATTTATTTCAGGATTATAATAGTCTTTTTCATTATAATTTTTTAAATTTTTAAACCCAAAACGACATCATTTCGAGAGTGGACATAGATAACTTATCTACAACGAAACATTAACTCCATATTTAATACACAACTAATCATACGGTATTATAGGTGATTAAGGAGTTTTGGTAAACAAGTGTAAGATAATATGTGAAAGATTCAGTGAAATAATATTATAATTGATTTACTAAGTTTGTAGTTCAATTGGAAGGCATTCCAGAGATTAATAAAGGATCATGATAACGTAATCATACGGTATTACTTGCTTGATTATTAAAATTGATATATATATATATATATATGGGAAAAATAAATATTATGTCATAAGAGAATTCTAATCTCATGTCATAGATACATCAAGTGTGGGACCCATTTATTTAAAAAAACAAAAAAAGAAGAAGAGTGACACACATTTTTATGATATGTGTTGGAATAATTTGTTTTCTCATGCAACATGAGAAAAACTATATATTATTGATTTTAAAATACAAAAGGAATAATCTATGTTACATCAGTGATTGTTAAATTAAAATAGCTGGTGTCTATCAAAAAAAAAATAGCTGGTTTCATTGTCACAAAAAAAAAAAAAAAATTAGCTGGTTTAATTGTATATAAAAAAAATAGCTGGTTTCATTGTCATTAAAAAAAAAAAAATAGCTGGTTTCATTTGACTCAAAATTACAAATTAAAGAATTGAAATCCAACAAAATAATGTTATGTACACAAACGTTGACTCTTTTAACATCACAACAACAGCATGTACCACAGCAACAACAATGCTCGCAATCATCTAGTCATGACCAGAATATAGAACCATGGTTGCCACGTTAATTCCAAATGGAAAGGTATTCTTTTTGACCACTTCTTGTTCTTGCTCCCATGAGCATAGACCAACGGCGGAGCTAGGGAGGGGTTGGGGGCCACCGCCCCCCAAATTTTAAGAATTTTTTTTTTAATATACATATAAAATAAAATTTTATTAATATTATTAAATTATTTGTTTTAAAAATTGTACAGTATAAAATTACTCGTCATTACACCATTAGATATTACACTATACTCAATCTTTTTTATTCCTATGGCTATTCCTCTATTAATTTTAACAAATCTTTTTTATTTATATTGCTATTCCTCTATCAATTTTAACAAACCCTCATGGCCTCATCTGTATCCCAATGAAAAAAATTCTCTCTCAATTTAATAAATCTTCTCAGCTCAAGTCTCTCATTATCTCTATTTTTTTATGAAATTAACAATGCTACTATTATTTGATTGTTTTGTTTCAAAATCCGTTCATATCATCCTCATGTTTTGAATGTTTTGTTTCGACTCATTATCTTCCATGGATTAACATTTTTTTATACCGACCTTCGGTCCATTAATGTTTAGATAAATAAACTCATCTATACGAATCTTTTTTAATTTATTGGTTCATAGGTGTTTTGATTTTTTATTTATTTATTTGTCCAACACAATTTATTCTTCCAATTTAAAAAATAATCCTCAATGAAACATTAAATCATTAAACACGTAGAGTAAGAGTCAAATGAAGTGAAGTGATCTTAATTAGCTTACCACCTTTTTGCTCTCTTTTCATTTGCATAATTGTGTTTCTCTTTATGTAGTGGTTTCGTATAGAGAAAATAAATTTGCTCTAACTTAAAAGACTCACTTTTTGGGACAACTTGGTTGTAGTTTTTTATTTTATTTTTCAAAAAATATGTAGTTAAAATCATTGTTTAAGTTAAGGCATTTTTTTTTTAATTATTATTTTAAACTACTTTTTATGTCTGTTGGACCGAGCAATAGTACATTTTTATCAATCTTTCAAATGTTGTTAAATGTTAATATTTTGGTAAGAAATTAACCAAATGAGTTCC
Organism: Gastrolobium villosum; assembly: GCA_032173675.1. NCBI lineage: Eukaryota > Viridiplantae > Streptophyta > Magnoliopsida > Fabales > Fabaceae > Gastrolobium > Gastrolobium villosum. The sequence continues at coordinate 179,975 of JAVKPL010003996.1, forward strand.
TACGATGTCAATAGGTAAAAAAATACTAATATTATGTAAAACAAAAAATTAATTTTTGCCCCCTCTCCTCCACCACCAGCATAGACACAACACAAATAAGTCCATTCAACTATAAAAAGAAAAAATCTTGTGAGAGATTCTGTAAACTGAATCAACTTCTTAATTCATACTTGTAAGCACTAAGCAGTACGTACACGATAATATACGCATCGAACAAAGGAGCAAAAGCCAGCAACAACTCAGGTTCCTATTAACTACGCTATACACTCCTTACAATTACATCATCATACATAGTCTTCATTAAAGCCCCTCCTAACAAACAACCCCTCATTTGGGTTCAAATACCAACAAAGGAAAACAATTTGAGAAATTTAAAAAAAAAAAAAAAAAACTCTCTCCAATAATAACATGATTTTTGAAAGCCATATATTTGCACAAATTAAAAAGCAATAGCAAACAATATTAATATCCTATACATATATCCTTAATTTGGTTCGGGTTCAGGTTCAGGGTAGGTCGGGGCTTTTCTGCATCCAAATGGTAGAAAGTGGTTTATCCTTTGTCCAATTCCTCAGCCTAAGAAGCACATAAACAACCATTCCACACAAGAAGCCAAGAGCTGCACTTGATCCAACCAATGAAACTGCAGTGATAATAAGGGTAACAAAGGAATCTTCTTTGCTATTCATGTCCCTAGCACACATGGCTAGTTCAATCCCAGCAAACAATAGCAACACACCCAATATTCCCACTGGAAACTGGCTCAAAATGTGTGCCAAAGAAGTCCCTAACACCAACCCCAATACCAATTTTGCTGCACCAAGAAGTGCCACACAAGCACCACTTCTTCCACCAAATTTATACTGTCCCGCAAGTCCACCTGCCCCATGGCACATTGGCAAAGCACCAAACCAACTACCCACCAAGTTCATCAACCCCACCGTCACTGACAGTGATGTTGCAGAAAATTCCTTTCCTGGGAACAAATCAGATGACAATTTACAAACAGCCACCACAGAGTTCAGAATTGATAATGGTAGTTGAGGAATTGCACCCTTTATAAAACCTTTCTTCCATGCTTCCCTAGAGAATTTCACCACATGTATGGATGAAGGTCCAAACTTAATTTGATGAACCACATGATGATTCCTTATGAAGAGCAAAACAACACCCAATACAAAGACCATGAAAGCAGAAGGAAGTGAGAAAATAATCTTCCTCACTCTACTTGTCCTATTCTCATTCCTCCTCCTTTGGCCACCCAAATCATCACTTTCTGCAGGGGCACAACACTCACGGTTCTGTTCACCAGCACCATTCACTATGACAATAAAACAAGCACAAACAATGGCCAAAACAAGACCATCCAACCCAAGCCAATGCCTATGACCCAAAGATTTAGACTTTGGCAAATCTTGAATGTTCCTCACATATCTAACAGCTGTGAGAGCAAATGACAAACCCTGTCCAAGTTGAATTCCCCTCACAACACATAAAGGTATCAACTTGTACACGAGCTGCATCAACCCGGTCGCACCCAGAACGAACAGAGTGCCACCGGTTAATATTCCGGCAGCCATGATCTCCGGCACGCCGAAATTGGGGTCGGATATGGATGCGGCGGCGATGGCCTTCATGGGCTGAACAGGCATGGGGACACCATAAATAGCACCGGTGATGATGTTGTATACACCTGTGAAAATCAATGTGGTTCCGAGGTTAAGGTCCCTGGCTAGTGTAAGAGCAAGAACTATAGGTATATAAGTGCCGAGGTCACCCATGGCACCATTTAATTCACCCCATTTTGAACGGAAAATCAAGTTGGTTCTCACTTTCTGAACCACCCCTTTTGCTGAGAATTTTGTGGCTGGTGGTTCAGTAGGAATAGGATTGATTTGGGGTGCTTCAGGATCTGAGATTGGAATTGAAGGAGGGTTTTGGTATGCCATGGAAACACAACAAACGTCAAACAATAATGTTTCAACTGTTTGTTGCAAAAAAGAGCTTCTAATTAGGTAGTTAAGCTATTGGAGGAGTGAATGTGAATTGGAATGGGAAAATGAGAATTTGTTTGTCTTTTTATAGAGGTTGTAAAAGTCAATGTCAGGAGGGAACAACTTGTTTGTCTTTTACTTATGCAATGAAAACGTAACAAATAAAGCCTATGACGATATGTTGTACAGTCTGTTAATTTTATATTACATGCATAAAGTACGATTATACACGCTAATCAATATCATATTGCCGGTTAATTATTGTTGATTCTGTTGATTAGGATATAAAAAAAACGATAAAGTGTTCGTCACGATTTTTTGTTTATGTTAACTCTTAGTTTTATTACTAAAAAATTAAGCCAAAAAGAAAGTCAATAGTTCCTCGCCACTTAAAAATATGGCAAGTTGTAAAAGTTAGATGTGGATTGAAAGAGAATATGATGAGTCGATGACTTGAATCTCATACTTAAAAAAAATTAAAAATTACATGAGGAATATTTTCTAGTTTTATATAATAGTATCTTTTTTCGTTTAATTTCATTACCCATTAATAAAAAGTACATATATGAACCAATTTATAAGGCAAATGAAAATTTGAACATTTTTTAGGATAACATGTGAAAGAAATAGGTACAATAAAGTATTCAAATTAATAATTGACATGTATCTTTATTGTATAAATGGTTAAGAACAAGAATTTGGAAGATTAACACCTTTCATTTTAGAAAAGTGTCTTTTCGTTTGCAAATAGTTGCACCTATTCGTTTTTGAAAAGTTGTCTTTTTTCAGTGACTACTCATCTCTTATAAATACTAGTGTTCTATGAACTCTAACACAATTTTTTCTAATTCCTTACCAAAATTTTGTGAAGATTAATCCTCAATTATTGTCTTTGTCTGTGATTGATTAGCATTTATTTGTTCACGAATCTTAAGCATCATTGATGGGGCAAAATTGAGTATCCAATACTTGGCTCAAGTGTGATTTTCTATAATTTTTATACTTTCTAATTTTTTGTAATTATATGAAATTTTGTGATTTTTGATATCATAATCAATAACACAAATTTTGCATTACCTACAATAACAACCTTATGTGTCAAGTTAAGGAATGTGTCTATTCTTAAAAATTATGTTGTCGTAACTCTAATTAACCCTTTTCGAAGTACTTGAAACAATTGTTGTAAACAAAATCATAAAAATCCCAGCAGTAAATGAGTTGCCAAAATGAAATCCAAACTAATCTCTAAAACTAATCCCATTTAGAGATTCAAATAAATTGTTTTATATATAGGTTTTTTTTATGAATATAAATTTTTTTATGGATCACAAAACTCATTTTGACACCATAAGCAACAACAAGTGGTGTGTATTCTATCTAAATACATTATGTTGCCTATCATTTTCGCAAAAGTCAACAATAAAACAACAGGCTGGATTGTGATTCCACGAAACCTATTTGCAACTCAATAAACTTAGATTTTCTTTTCTATGTGAATCCTTTCATCTTAATTTTGATGTCATACGTACGGACACCAAATTAATAACTAAATAAATTATGATTGTTTTAGTTAAAAAGAGTTCAACTTCAATCAAGAAAAAAAAAAAGACAATCGTTATCCATATCAGTGGAACTACATAGAGATTAGAGAGAATATTCATGTTCCAATGCCCAATCATTATTATCAGAGAATATTCATGGTCCAATGTCCAATTATTATTGTCAAACTTTGGAAAATTATAACGATGGGTTTATTTTGGTATTTCAATTTTTAAAAAAATATGTTTTTAAAAAAAATTACAAATTAAGTAATAAAAATTATAGATTAAATAAAAATTATAATAAAGTTTTTAATTTTATAAGTTTGTAACTTTTATTACTTACTTAATTAGTAATATTTTATAGGGAAAAGTTATACTTACTACCTATTTTTCTTACTACTTCTTACTACCAAATCTTAACCGTTGATTTCCGTCAATCTAACGGTTGTAATTTATGGGATCATAATTATTAATTTATAATAAATTATAACCGTTAGATTGACGGAGATCAACGGTTAAGATTTGATAGTAAGAAGTAGTAAGAAAAATAGGTAGTAAGTATAACTCTTCTCTATTTTATATAAGGTTTATATTTAAAAAAAGGAAAAACTATTCTCATGCTACAAATAAGGTTTTCCTCCTCCACATCCTTCGATAAATGTATCACCTTTTTCTTTTCTTTTCTTTTTACTTTTTAGGTGGTGGAACCCACAAATTTGTCTCCATGATATGAGAAAACTTATCTCCTTCAACAAGAAATTAATAAAACTCTTTAAAAAAATAGTAACAGAAACCTATATCATCATCTAAATCTTCCTTACTTTACTTTTGCCTGCTTTTTCATAATTAAGAATTATTTTTTGTGAAACATAATCAAAGAAACCTAATAAAGAAAGGCTCTTTTAAGAAATACAAAGTACTAGACATGATGAATATTTTAAGAATTTTGATTATGTTATATTTTTAAATTATTAATTTTTGTTTTTTATATATAAAAAATGTATCAACATTAATAATAAATTTATTTATTTAATTAATTGAAATATATTTACCATTTTTTGCCGAATTTATTTATTTTATAATTCCCTATGACTAGGATTTATTGGATTTGGACGCACTTTAAAATCCAAATCGATTGTTATCAAAAAAAAAAAAAAAACCCAAATCGAATTCCACGTGACTTTTCTACAATCCTTTAGAATCTGAGTTGAACACTAATAGATCTTTTTGTCCAAAAATAACTCATTAAAATCTCAATTCAATACACTTATACACCCCCCTAAAATTTTATTGTCAAGTTTAAACTCAAAAAAAGTTAAGGTGCTATACTCTTTACACCAAAAAAATTAATACTACCAAATAAATGTAACTGTTCATGAAAATTTATTTAAGTATTTTTTTAATATAAAAAAATATATTCTTAGAACTTGAATATGCTTTAAAGAGTAAAAAAAAAAAAAAAAACAACTGAGGAGGTGGGGTGAGAACATGTGTTCAATCCTCTCTCTCCGATACTATTTTGGGGGATTTAAAGTCTTAATCATGACCTCGTCCCGAACAAGAATAAATACTGTAGTAAATAGGGAAAACATGTTAATATTAAAAATATTTGCAGTAATACAGATTATAACAATTTTTCTTCTTTATTAGGTTGCTTGTTTAAATTTGTAACCTACTTTGATTATAGAACATTTTTTCTTCTTTATTAGGTTGCTTGTAACCTACTTTAATTTGTTTAATTTTTTACAATTTGCGTATACAGTAATACATATTATAATAATTCTCGCTTACAATTTTTCTTCTTTGTTAGGTAGCCATATTTGTTATAGGGTTTTATAAAAGTTATGTTGTAGAAAAAATAATTGTGTTATGTTATAGAGATTCGTTTTGCATGTCATAGTTTTTTTTTTTTTTGCTTCAAAAGATGTGGGCCCCACAAAATATTATATGTGTATGAAACTTTTTATTATCATGTTAAATGATAAATGCAAACCCCTTCTTATATTGGTTTAGTCTATTCCGGTTCATTGTTGGATGAAAATAGCATGCCTCAAAAGATTGTGGAGATTTCGATGGTTTTGTCAAATAAGAGATAGAATAGCTCGCAGACATGAAGTAATATGATTATATTTGAGCTTGACATAGAATTAAAAAATAAAAATAGAGATAGATCTTCCAACAAGTAACGTTACTTAAATAATGGCATGTATAGTTTAAGTGTTTTTTTCTTTATAAAAAAAACTGTAATATCAAGTAACAACTGAGATCATCGTAACAACATAATATTTGAGGGGATTTTATGTTTATTATGTTGTAGGAAAAGTGATTGTGTAATGTTATAGAGATTCGTTTAGCATGCCTTAGTTTTTTTTATTACTTTAAAAAAATGTGGGTCCCACAAAATATTATTTGTGTAGGAAAATTTGTTGTATTATGTTAAAAGATAAAATGAAAACCCATATTTGAATCACGTTAATCGGCAGAAGCCCAAACGCTCGGCCCAACTTTAATTGAGAGACTATTCAGCTTACCTTGTTTGGGTCAAGGTAAATAAAATGAAATATTATTTTAAAAATTATATATAAAATTGAGTAAACATCCTTTTTGGTCCCCGGCAATATCCACGAAATCCATTTTAGTCATTGGCAATAAAAAAGGACCAAATTGGTCCCTGCAATGATGAAAAAAGGTCAAAGGAGTACTTATTACAATTGACAGAAGGACTAAAGTGGCCCTTTTTCATAATTTTAGGGACCAATTTGGTCCTTTTTTATTATCAGGGACTAAAAAGGATTTCGTAGATATTGCCAAGGACCAAAAAAGATTTACTCTATAAAATTTCAGCTCATTTGGATAAAATTAGTTTTTAAATTTAGATTCAAAAACCAATCCAGCTATATTTTTTTTAACTTTTGTATTGTTCATTTTTTTTTTTTGGTAGTTACATGGGGCTAAGCCCCACAAGAAAGTATTGTTCATTTTATTGTATCCTCGTTGCAGCATCCAAGCTCAATGAGCATTTATAAAGATACTTACAGATAATCAACCAACAATGGATCCTAATATGATTCGAAACCCAACCACACAATTTATGTGCTGTGGGTTAAGTGTGAATAATAATTGTAGATAGATAAAAAAGAAAGTAAAATATTTTTTCTTTTGGTGAATAAAAGCAAAAAGTTTACCACGAAAGTGAGAGAGAAAATAAATATAAATAAAAGATTCTTACTCCAAGTTAGAATAAATAACTATGATAATTACTTGCAGAGCCAGTAAAATGGGTTCAGCTCGACGGGCCAACCCGCCCAATGGGGTGTGGCAGGTTGAGTTTTTTAACCCATTTCAAAAGTGGGGCTAGGCGGAGCGAGTTTATTTTTTGGCGGGCATAAGCGGGTTACTGTAAAATAGGCCCGAGTTGGCGGGTCAATCCGCCCAGCCCGCCAAATAGGACAGGGTGAGCTGAGTTTTTCAATCCACTTTTAAAAGTGGGATGAGACAGGCTGGCTCATTTTTTGACGGGGTAGGGCGGGACACCCTCTTTACAACCTCTAATTACTTGTACTTTTAATAATCTATTCCTTTCCTCATAAATTAACATTCAATAGAATTGAAAGAAGGGAAAGAGGAATCCATGAATGAAAGCCCCGGCCACAACATCTAAAAAAAAAGTGTGTGAAATTGAAGTGATGATATTGACTATTGATAGGAGGAATCTTTTAGGGGGCGCTTCTAGTGGCGTTTGTTAAGAGAATTTTTTTTTAATCCATAAATTAATTATTAACGGAATGTAATGGATAATATATTTTACTAGAATATTATTAAAAAATTGTTTAGTAGACCCATATTTTTTCGAAAAAATGGAATTAATTTTACTGAGTTTGTGTTTGGTTGATTATGAAATATTAGTGGGAATTTGAGGTTATTTACCCATCTTTACCTTTTTGATTCAAATTGAAGGTCATTTTTGTCAACATTTTTTTCGCTCAGTTTTTACATCCTTGGGCAAGTCAACAAATCTACCTATTTTGTGAATATCACATTTGTCAAACAATATGTTCTTTATGACGCTTCAACATTTTTTCCTAAACAAGATTGCCCTGAAAAGTTATCAGATTTCAGTTATCAAATGTTACTAACATATTTCCTCTATCATGCTTTTCGAGTCATTCTGAAATAAGTCACATAACAAATGCCACCTTAGAGATTCATCTGTTGAATTACCGTCTGAAATGAAGTTGCTGACACCTTGGCTTGCACGAATTGAAAGAGAAATAAATGATTAACATTTCCCTTATTAGCGCATCATTAAAAACAGTTTAGTGACAATCTCAATTATAAAACCAAAGCCACATAATAAACCAGTGTTGTAAAACCCGGCCCGACCCGGCCGGGTCGACCCGGGACCCGGTGACCCGGTCATCAGACCGGTCTGGGTCAAGCATTGGACCGCTCATGCATTGACCCGGTCAAACCCGGTCAAAACCCGGCTAAACCCGGTCAAAACCGGTGACCCGGTGACCCAGTGACCCGGCCGGGTCATGCATTTAAAAAAAATTATCAAAATTATTTCATCTTATAAAAAAAATGTAGAACTCTTTTTAATTTTTTTTTTTGTAATTTTACTTGCTAATATACTTTTCTACAATGACCTCCAATTTCAGCTTCCAATATTGAACCAATTTGCGAAATAATAAATTAAGAGATTATGACATATGTCATTTTTAATGTAACTGAATTTGAAAAATATGAGTTCAATGTCATTGAGAGGTATGTTTACAGGTATTCTGAGTTGAAATTTAAATTGACATAGAAATAGTATACATTTTTATTTATTTATGCTTCATGTTTTTGAGCTTATTTAATAAACATTGTTTAATTCATTTTAGATATGAAAAATATAATTTAATTTATATGTTCATATTTAAATATATTTTTATATATCTATATATATCCGGGTCAACCGGTCCGACCAGTGACCCACCGGTCCGACCAGTGACCCAATGACCCAGTACCCCGACCGGGTCAATGCTCGGGCCGGGTTTAATAACACTGTAATAAACTATCAACAAGTTGTCCTTTTCAAAATTGTAAGTTCTGAAACTTACAATAATAATGTTAGCAATCACACACTACATTATCTCCCTTTCGTATTGAAAGCAGAGTATTGAAAGAAGAGAATGATAAATGCATAAATCAAGGTCCCACTATCACAATTTAAAAACCTAAGTCCAATTCCTAATAAATACATCTTTGGGAAAAGACGATGAGCTTTGATTGTGACTAAGCTCCCATTCAAGATTAATAGTCGGCTCAAAGAATTGAATCTTGTGGGGATATTTGAGGAATCTAACTCGTCTCAAAGAGATAATTAGAATCAGTATAACAAAAAATTGGGAATTTTTATTTTTAATCTCTCCTTCAATTTTTATTGATTTTTTTATTAATTCAATTTGAGTGGATAAGATTATAAGATTTTCTCACAAGTTTTTAACACATTTTATATTAATTTTTTTAACATAATTATAGGTTTACGGAATTTTTTTTGTCTCATGTGGGTGATAAAAAAAAAGTGTAGGTTTCATCTTATTCATTTTTTTTTCTCTGATCAGTAATATAGTGGGGATCATTTTTTGTGTGTCTACATGTCATGATTTTTATCTCCAACTACAGGAGAATAATATTATCTTATAATTATAGGGAAATAGTTTTCTTATGTCACATAAGATAATTATCTTATGCTGCATACTCATGGAATTTTGTGTCCATTTTTTTAAAAATTATGGACCCCATAACTTTATTTCACTCACATAAGATGAGTATCTTATGTGACATAAGATTAATAACTCCCATAATTATATAAATAAAATTCGAACTCAAATTAAGACGAAACAATTCATGTCAAGCTTCGTATTGATCCAGATCAAAATCTGTGGGAACTTGAAGTTACAATATTGATGGGAGGAATCTTTGAGGCTTCAATTGTTGAAGTTCCGTCCAAAATGAAATGGCTGACAGCTTCGCTTACACGGATTGAAAGAGAATTAGCATTTCTCTTACTGATTAGCGCATCATTAAAAATAATTTAGCAACAACCTAAATTATATTAAGAAAGCAACATAGTAAACTAAACCGATAATTAAGTATTTTTAAAACCATATATTATTCCTCGGAATTTGCATGTTCTACCATCTACGTGATAATATCTCATTGGATCGGAGCTTCTAACATCACACGCTTATGAAACAAGGAAGTTCTATATATTTAGCAAATTAAATAATAGAATAGATTTAATATTACCCTAATTGTCGTCTTATTGGAAAAGCATAACATAAAGTTAAAGGGTAATTATCACCGGGTTGCAGTTATTCACTTATCTATACTACTTTAAAAAAGTGGTTGGTCCAATGAGATAATTCATAATTCTAGGGCTATAAAATATGTAATGAAAGTGTACAAATTCAATTATTGTAGTACATTTTACTCTCTCTGTTTCTCTCTTTTTTAAGGAAAAAAAAAATCAAAAAATAGGGAAAATTATTATTAATTTTTTTTATAAAAAAGGGGTCTTTTTGGAAAAAGCTTGCAGGATATCGATAAGTAAGAAAAAAAAAGACAAGAAAAAATAGTAAATGAAACAAATGTGTCATTTCATAAATATAAAGAGACGTGGGTCTCATTCAAAAAATAAAGATAAAAAATAAAAATAAAGGTGAGGGTCCTGTCGGGCCGTACAGGGAGAGATCATAGCGGGAAAAGACTGTCAATTATGGGCCAAGTGAACAACAATATTAAGTGGGCTAGAGACACCATAATCAAACCTAAAACCTTAAGGTATTAGGTGCATGATCCTTCCACTTGTATTATTTTCACTTAGTTCATTCTTAACCAATATGAATCTTTTCACTCAATGATTCACATTTGAATTTCTCAAAAAGTTCCATCTATTTGTGTTTATAAAATGACAAAATTTGTGTCATTTAAAATGACACATATTTTTCCTATAAGAATATATGTTTTTTTAAGATATCAATCCGTGTGCAAAGTTTAAATGGGTCGACTCTCCTCAAGAGTTATAATTCTTAAGAATCAAATCCTTATTTTAACTAGGTCAAATCCTGAGGCTTGACTAGATGATACCTATATTGCACCAACATTCATAGGGAACATGACACAATATTCGGACACGTTAATTCTAAAAAATGTTATATTTTGACACGTTAGGACATATTTTGATATTAAATAATATTTTTAATTTATATAGTGTATATATCATATTTAATATTCAATAATTTAATATAAAATGAAATTAAACATACAATACCCATCAATTTTGCAAAGAAACATATGATGTAAATATTTATATTATATTTTCAAATTGAAAATCTCTTATACACTCCTATGAAATTTATTCGATATCCACTTTTTATTTTTATTATGTCAGCTTGGTAAAATATCGATCAATTTTTTCATGATATATAACAAAATTTCAAATATTATAAATGTCGAAACGTGTCAGATATAATATTTTAGCTTTTTTGAAGTGTCGATACAATATTGGATCATACTAAATCATTACATCTCAAATTATTATTATTATTATTATTATTATTTTATAGAATAGATAAATGAAAACTTTGTTATGCGGTGACAATTACCATTTAACTTTATGTTATGATTTTTCAACAAAGACGACTTATGGGGTAATATTATATCTGTTTAGTTACTTAATTTGCCAAACGTAACTTCCTTCTTTAATGAGCGTGTAATATTAGAAGCTCTTATCCAATGAGATATTATCACGTAAAACATACGAATTTTATGGAATAACAAATTGGTCAAAAATTGGTACTTTATGTCAGATGATATAGTTCAGTTGATCTCAGAGAACTGAGCAAGTAAGGATAAAAGCATGTGTTCTCAATATTATCTGCGAGAAAGATTTAAAGTCTTAATCTCGAGACCCTTCCCAAATCAAATTAGTCACAAAATAATGAATGGATAAGAATATCTTAAATAAAAAATAAACTCGTACTTTAGGTTCTGAACATTTTCATCCGTCTTGCAGTTTTTCAGTCTGTGTTTTGACGTTAAATTAATAAAGTTTCATCTAAGTCAAAAAAGGCAAATTCAAATAATGGACAAGAAGGTGTTTCACAGGCAAATTCAAATAATGGACAAGAAGGTGTTTCACGTGATGAGAATTATATGAAGAACCCCAAAAACTGCAATCTTCACGTGATATTATTGTGCAACTGAAAATATATTGAGGGACATAGAGAACTTTGTTTTTGTCTAAAAAATCATAATTATTATGTAAGATTACTAGATTTAGCTCACTTTTTAAATTTCACGGATACAATTATGAATCCATTAAACAAATTTTTCACGCTTTTGGTTTCATATTGGTGTCTTCACTCATTTGAATGATCAAACTAAACCTTTTTGTAGCATAGAGGGTGAAGGTTTATGTCATTGACTCCAAAATGCTTTGCCTAAGAATCAAATCAATGACCTTTCAGTCACAACAATTTGCTCTTTAAGCACAACTTGTTTCTCAACTATGTCATCCCTTGGGATTTGTAGTTAAAAATTACATAATATCTTTATGCTATATTTTATATATTTTGACGTAACAATACACTAATATAATTAAGATTAAAAAATGAAAATAATATGATTTCATGTTTATTTAATGATAAAGTTAATTATATATAAAGAAACCAGATTATTCTCATGTGCCATTACACGGAGTTATAAAATAAAATAAAATATGATTGGAATTACTATGGATACTCCTTTATATTAAAGGCGTTTACATTTATCATTTAACATGACACAAACAAGTTTCCTACACACACAATATTTTGTGGGCCCTGAAAATAAAATAAAATTACGGCAAGCAAAATGAATCTCTATAACATTACACAATCACTTTTTCTACAACATAACTCTTATAAAATCCTATATTAAATTAAAATGTACTTTTTTAAAGTAGTTAAATCTCTTATACCAAACCCCCAAGAGTAGCTCAGTTGGCAACTGAGCTCCCAAGGGCTTGCTTGAGTCAGGGATTCAAACTCTGTCTCAAGCAAATTCTTGGAAGATCTTTAGGGGGCAGAGGAGGAAAGTGTCTCCTTCTCGGTTGGAGGATTAGTCTCATCCTTCCTCCGGTAGCGAAGCTCAATGCACCCGTTGTTCCAATGAGGAGCTAGCCTACAGGGCCGTACGCCGAGGGTAAGGTGACTGAAGGAGGTTGAATGAGGATACCTCCGAGTTATACCTATCGTTGAATTAAAATCAAATTAAAGATTCTTATTTGATATTATTTTATAGTTGTAGATTTGATTTTGATCAAACAATAATAAAAATGATTGTAAGAAAAAATAAGTTATAAATATAACCTCTATCTGAAATTAAGTATGTATATTTATTTTATAATTTTGAATTTTTTTAAATCTGTACATTTTATATTTTAATTGAATTAATTGTGTATACTTCCTTTATAATTTTACATATTTTTTATATTTAATCCGAATTCAATAATATTGTGTAATGTTCAGATACTTGTTAATTATAATAAAATCTGACATTGCTCGTATTTTGAGAATATTATTAGAAAAAATAAGAAGGTAGAATAGGTAATGATTTAAAATTTGAATTTCTAAAATAAAAAATGAGTGAGATATTTGTAAATACACATATTAAAGATAGAGACTATTATGGAGTATATTCATATCTTAATCACATATCCCTCAAGGGATAATGATATACGTCAACAACGATAACACCTTTATCCCTACAAGTTAGAGGTTGAATCCTATACCAACTAGAAGATCTAAAAGCCCAAGCCCAAGAGAAAACCCTTATAAATAAAAGGCTAAAGACTTCAAGTACACACTTTTGACCTAATTACTATTATTGCTAACATTGTGCATACACCCACGTCTTGATTATAAGACTATTGCTTGTGCGCAGTGATTGAAATATTGGTTCTAAGCCAATCAAGATATTTATGAACGCATACTATATGGTATAGTTCTACGATTATCTAGAACCCAACAGAGACCATTAAAAATAAGTAAGCAATTAAATGTGTTAACGGTGAGTCAGCTATATTTTTCTATTGTCAATTTTTTTTAAACTAAAATTTAATTGTATTGCATTTTAATTATACAATACTCTAAAAACAAAAATCTATACAATGACAAGGTTGCTATTATGATGGTGTGCACCAGCAGGTGGTTAGTGGGCTAGTTGGGACGAATGGGTCAATGACTGAGATGATTGATACATTCAGTCATGGATGTAAATAAGATTACCATAAAAAGGTTTCCTGGTGACAGTGGAAATAGGCGACATTTTTGTGCCTTGGTGGTTGGACATACAATCATAAATGGCGAAGTAAGTATAGAACTAAGGATGATATTGCAATTCAAGTTGTAAAATATATATATATATATATATATATATATATATATATATATATATAATTGGGTGTCCAATGTTATCAAAAATAAAAATAAAAATTGGGTGTCCAATCACTGGAAATAAGATTTTGTTCGGTCATAACATTATAACTAGAGGGCATATTCTTATTACCAAAATTTTCTAGTACTAACTCACTACTTATCTAATCACCATTGGATCAAAGAGAGAGAATACTAAAAAAAATTTGAAAAAAGAGAAAATATTGATCCAATGGTGAATAGATAGGTAGTGAGTTAGTAGTAGAAAATTTTGGTTGTAAAAATATCCCTCCTCTTATAACTATGTACTTCGAGGAGTACATATTTTGTTTTTGGAGATTAGGAATACATATTTATAACGTTAAAATTATACTTTTTTTCCTCTCTTCATAAATTTGTCTGCTGACGTGAAAAGTGAAAAAAATATAACTTTAATATTATAATTATGTATTCCCCGAAGTACATAATTATAATACGTGATTAGACAAAATCTTATATCTAGGGACTGTATACACATATGGTGATATGGACAATAGACTGTGTTTCATAAGTGGTTTCACTAGTTGGTTACGTGGTGACAATAAATGGGATTTTGGGAATGAAGTATATATATTATGTATGATCAATTGCACTAAGTGTCTCTAAACCTACCATTTTATATATAGATAATTAGCCTTACGTGCAAATGGTTAGGGTAATTCATTTGATTTGTTCTTATTGTCATTGTTAAAATGATATGTTTTGTATTAATAATTATAAAAACATTACGTTATTTTATTTTTATTTTGTTTCTTGTTTTAATAATTTACAAAGGAAATAAAAATCGGATTACACAACAAAATGCCAGAGAAAATTACACCAGAGTATGAACAAGAATATGCAAACCGGAAGGAGGAAAAATTCCGGCAGAGTTTCAGTGCAGAAAATCGGATTCATTTTCTGAAGGTGTCAGTGTCTATATATAGAAAACATAAGGTCACGTTTCAAAAGGCACCTATTCGACGACGAAACAACACATTTGTTGGACACGAAAAGACACATCCGTTCAACACGAAAAGACACCCATTCAAGGATGAAACAACACGTCCGTTTGGATGAAACATCACATCCGTTAGGATGAAACAACACATCCTTTAGGATGAAAAGATACGTCTGTTTGTCGACAAAAAGACACACCCTTTCACTATCAAACTTCTTATTCATAACCAATAAATTCCAACAATAAGTCTGAATAGGAAGACTTTAAAATTATTTACCCTTTCACTATCAAACTTCTTATTCATAACCAATAAATTCCAACAATAAGTCTGAATAGGAAGACTTTAAAATTATTTTTTTATCTCCGCCGCGTCTGCCTACAATATTTGAAGAGAGAGAAAAATGAAGCAGTTTTTTTTTTTGGTACATTGTCAGGAGATATCCCTATTCAACTTTCTCCGGGCACCATGCCCTCGGGGCTCGTTTGGGCTAGCCTCTCATTGTGACAGTGAGTGCACTAAGCTTCACAACCGGAGAAAGGACGAGACTAATCCCTCAACCGAAGATTTTTGGCTTATCCTCTAGCTCCCAAAGATTTTCCAAGAAACTGCTTGAGGCAGAGTTTGATCCCTGCACCAAGTAATCCCTTGAGAGCTCAGCTGCCAACTGAGCTGCCCTTATGGGTTAAATGAAGCAGTTTTATTAGGATAACAAAGTCTTACCGATCAAACTTTCTTAAAAATTGAATGCTGGAGAAAAAATTTCTTACGTGAAACGGAGAAATACATTTTCCTTGTTTAAATATAGTTTCTCTTTCTGAGTTTTAGTATTCTTATCTATCTTTTGATTTTTGAATTCTATTTATATATTTTCATCATAAATCCTAGTGAAAGGGAATCATAAAATACATAAATTTGGCAAAAATCTGGTAAATATATTTTAATTAATTAAATTTATTTTTAATATTGGTACATAATTAATTTAAAAATATAATATAATCAAAATTCTTAAAATACTCATAATGTCTAGTACTTTGTATTTCTTAAAAGAAGCTTTTCTTTATTAGGTTTCTTTGATTATGTTCCACAAAAAATAATTCTTAATTATGTAAAAGCAGGCAAAACCGCAAAAGTAAAGTAAGGAAGATTTAATTTACCAAAAAAAAAAAGTAAGGAAGTTTTAGATGATGATATAGGTTTCTGTTACTAATTTTTTTTTTTTTTTTGGTATAATTCTGTTACTATTTTTTAAATATAAACCTTATATAAAATGTTGCTAAAGAAGTAAGTAATAAAAGTTACAGACCTATAAAATTATGAACTTTTATTATATTTTTTATTTAATCTATAATTTTTATTACTTAATTTGTGGTTTTTAAAAAACATAACTTTTGTTAAAAATGAAATACCAAACTAAACCCATCGCTATAATTTTCCAAAGCTTGACAATAATAATTGGACATTGGACCATGAATATTCTCTGATAGTAATGATTGGGCATTGGACCGTGAATATTCTCTCTAATCTCTATGTAGTTACACTGATATGGATAGTAGATAATAAAAATCATTAAAAAGCTTCTCACCCAACACCTTAAGATTTGGGTTGAAATAGTTCTTTACATGGTATCAGAGTTTCAGTGACCATAAGGTCACGAGTTCGATCCAAATAAAAAAGCACAATAGTTAAAACCAAAAATTGGACCTGTGCAATATCCACGTTCCAAGCCCAAATGGCTCTTGCGTGAGCGTATATGTTAGAGAATAATATAAACTATTAAAAAGGCCTTAACCCACTACCTTAAGATTTTGGGTTGAAGTAGTTCTCTACATGTATAACGATTGTTTTTTTTTTTCTTTCTTTCTCTTGATTAGAGATGAACTCTTTTTAACTAAAATAATCATTAAGTTATTTAGTTCTTAATTTGGTATCCGTGTCTGACATCAAATTAAGATGAAAGGATATTCTCATAGAAAAGAAAAACTAAGTTGATTGAGTTGCAATAGGTTTCGTGGAATCACAATCAAATGCCAGCCTGTTGTATTATTGTTGACTTTTGCTAAAATGATAGGCAACATCATGTATTTAGATAGGATACACACCACTTGTTGTTGCTTACGGTGTCAAAATGAGTTTTGTGATCCATAAAAAAAAATCTATATTCATAAAAAAAAACTATATATAAAATAAGAGTTTTATTAATGTTATGTTACATGATTTAAGTGTTATATCCAACACACACAAAAATGGAGAGAGAAAGTGGAATGATGAAAAAGAAAGAAAAACATGTGGACCTCACCTTTTTAATGTGTGTGTAGGAAAGTGATGTTATATCATGTTACATGATAAACATACAACCCAAAAACAATTTATTTGAATCTCTAAATGGGATTACTTTCGATTTCATTTTGGCAATTCATTCACTGCTGGGATTTTTATCATTGTGTTTACAACAATTGTTGCAAGTACTTCGAAAGGGGTTAATTAGAGTTACGACAACATAATTTTTAGGAATAGATACATTCCTAACTTGACAAATAAGATACATATCAATTATAATGGGTTTATTTTTTCTGCAATTACTGGATACAAGTCCAATATGACGTCGTTTGGGCAGAAATCATCGTGTTTTTGTAATTTTTTATTTTTTTTGGTAATCTTTGTATTTTTAATTTATTTAAGGGTTACAATAGTCTTTATATTTATAATTTTGTAAGATTTTAATACCAAAAAGATGTCATTTTGAGAATAAATGCAGATAACTTATCTGCATTAACTGCAGAAATATTTTTACCCTTATTAATTTGAATACTTTATTGTACCTATCTGTTTCTCATGTTATTCTAAAAAAATTTACAAAATTTAATTTTGCATTATAAATTGGTTCATATATCTACTTTTTTTATTAATGGGTAATTAATTTGAAATTAAGCTAAAAAAATGCTATTATATAAAACTAGAAAATATTCCTCATGTAATTTTATTTTATTTTAAGTATGAGATTCAAGTCCTCATATTCTATTTCTATCCACATCTAACTTTTTTTACAACTTGCTATAATTTTTAAGTGGCAAGGAACTATTGACTTTCTTTTCGGCTGAATTTGTTTAGTAATAAAACTAAGAGTTAACATAAACAAAAAAATCGTGACGAACACTTTATCATTTTTTTTATATCGTAATCAACAGAATCAACAATAATTAACCGGCAATATGATATTGATTAGCGTGTGTAATCGTAATTTATGCATGTAATATAAAATTAACAAACTGTACAACATATTGTCAAAGGTTTTGTTTGTTACGTTTTTCTTGCATAAGTAAACGACAACAAGTTGTAACCTCCCTAACATTGACTTTACAACCCCTATAAAAAGACAACAAAATCCTCATTTTCCCATTCCAATTCCATTCACTCCTCCAATAGCTTAACTACCTAATTAGAAGCTCTCTTTTACAACAAACAGTTGAAACATTATTGTTTGACGTTTGTTGTGTTTCCATGGCATACCAAAACCCTCCTTCAGTCCCAATCTCAGATCCTGAAGCACCCCAAATCAATCCTATTCCTACTGAACCACCAGCCACAAAATTCTCAGCAAAAGGGGTGGTTCAGAAAGTGAGAACCAACTTGATTTTCCGTTCAAAATGGGGTGAATTAAATGGTGCCATGGGTGACCTCGGCACTTACATACCTATAGTTCTTGCTCTTACACTAGCCAGGGACCTTAACCTCGGAACCACATTGATTTTCACAGGTGTATACAACATCATCACCGGTGCTATTTATGGTGTCCCCATGCCTGTTCAGCCCATGAAGGCCATCGCCGCCGCATCCATATCCGACCCCAACTTCGGTGTGCCGGAGATCATGGCTGCCGGAATATTAACCGGTGGCACTCTGTTCGTTCTGGGTGTGACCGGGTTGATGCAGCTCGTGTACAAGTTGATACCTTTATGTGTTGTGAGGGGAATTCAACTTGGACAGGGTTTATCATTTGCTCTCACAGCTGTTAGATATGTGAGGAACATTCAAGATTTGCCAAAGTCTAAATCTTTGGGTAATAGGCATTGGCTTGGGTTGGATGGTCTTGTTTTGGCCATTGTTTGTGCTTGTTTTATTGTCATAGTGAATGGTGCTGGTGAACAGAACCGTGAGTGTTGTGCTCCTCCAGAAAGTGATGATTTGGGTGCCCAAAGGAGGAGGAATGAGAATAGGACAAGTAGAGTGAGGAAGATTATTTTCTCACTTCCTTCTGCTTTCATGGTCTTTGTTTTGGGTGTTGTTTTGCTCTTCATAAGGAATCATCATGTGGTGCATCAAATTAAGTTTGGACCTTCCTCCATACATGTGGTGAAATTCTCTAGGGAAGCATGGAAGAAAGGTTTTATAAAGGGTGCAATTCCTCAACTACCATTATCAATTCTGAACTCTGTGGTGGCTGTTTGTAAATTGTCATCTGATTTGTTCCCAGGAAGGGAATTTTCTGCAACATCACTGTCAGTGACGGTGGGGTTGATGAACTTGGTGGGTAGTTGGTTTGGTGCTTTGCCAATGTGCCATGGGGCAGGTGGACTTGCAGGACAGTATAAATTTGGTGGAAGAAGTGGTGCTTGTGTGGCACTTCTTGGTGCAGCAAAATTGGTATTGGGGTTGGTGTTAGGGACTTCTTTGGCACACATTTTGAAAGAGTTTCCAGTGGGAATATTGGGTGTGTTGCTATTGTTTGCTGGGATTGAACTAGCCATGTGCGCTAGGGACATGAATAGCAAAGAAGATTCCTTTGTTACCCTTATTATCACTGCAGTTTCATTGGTTGGATCAAGTGCAGCTCTTGGCTTTTTGTGTGGAATGGTTGTTTATGTGCTTCTTAGGCTAAGGAATTGGACAAAGGATAAACCACTTTCTACCATTTGGATGCAGAAAAGCCCCGACCTACCCTGAACCTGAACCCGAACCAGAACCAAATTAAGGATATATGTATAGGATATTAATATTGTTTGCTATTGCATATTTAGTGGTCTTTTTAAATTGTGCAAATATATGGCTTTCAAAAATCATGTTATAATTAATGGAGAGTTTTTTTTTTTTTTTTTAATTTCTCAAATTGTTTTCCTTTGTTGGTATTTGAACCCAAATGAGGGGTTGTTAGGACTTAGGAGGGGCTTTAATGAAGACTATATATGATGATGTAATTGTAAGGAGTGTATAGCATAGATAGTATCATAGTAGGAACCTGAGTTGTTGCTGGCTTTTGCTGCTTTGTTCGATGCGTATATTATCGTGTACGTACTGTTGTTTACTGTGAATAAAAGTACGAATTAAGTTGTTGCTTCAGTTTACAGAATCTCTCACAAGATTTTTCTTTTTATAGTTTTTTTTTTTGGAGATACTTTTTATAGTTGAATGGACTTATATTTGTCTAGGCTCGGGAATAAATCTTTAGTATTACTGTACCAATGATTTAGTATATCCCATCAATAATTATTATTTTTTTATTGTCAATTTTTTTTCTTTCCTACGATATGTGCTGCTTTCATTAATGAGATGCACTGAATCTAGATAAAACAGTAATATCAAAGATTTATCAGCTAATAGGAGCAAGAACAACAAACGGTCAAAAAGAAGAATTCCTTTCCATTTGGAGCTAACGTGGCAACCATGGTTCTAAATTTATTTATTTTTTGAATTAATTTAATTTTAATTATCTTTTTAGGCGAGTTGGCTCCTTTGAATATTTTCAGAGGCTTTGGCTCTTTAAAGTTGCTAATCTAAAATGTAGGGTGAATTAGATATAAAAATATTTAAATCTCTCTAAAAAACAATATGTAAAGATAAAATCAAAAAAATTTCCTTTCCTCAAACTCAACTCCATTGATACGCAACTGAAATATTACCATTTGTTAATGTGGCTCTAAATTCTGGTCATGATGATCGCGAGCATTGTTGCTGCCGTGGTACATGCTGCTGTTGTGATGTTAAAAGAGTCAACGTTTGTGTACTTAATTATATAATTGCTGTAATTATAAATTTATATATTTTATTTATAATATTATACAAATTTGTATTTATTTTGTAAATTTTGTACCATTTCAATGTATAATTTAAATTAAATTTATAAGGAAAATCAAATAATTATTATTAATTATAAGTAGGCTTTTGAAACATATATAAGTGTATAACATGATATTTTAATTTATTATTATTATAACTATAATTAGTTTTCAGAATTATTCTAAAATTAGTATACTCATCGACATTATTGATTAACATATTTATATTAAAATTCCTTCTGTTTTACTAATTTTTTCACGACCTTTCTCCGAATTATTTTATTTTTTATTCTTTTTAAAAAAATTCTTCCTATTAGAAATATAATATTTAAAACCATTTATTTGAACAGACTAAACTTTTGGACTTATTACTTCTTTATATGGTATTAAAGTCTATAATCCATGTTATTCAAAAAAAAAAAAGTCTATAATCCATGGTCTTAACATTTTTTAATAAAAATTTCAATCGTTAAACTTCAATCTTATATGGGAAATGAATCGGCCGTGTTACAGGAAATGAAATTTTTTTCCTACAGAGACAATATTCAGCATGGGTCCCACAATATAAAGAGAGAGAAAAAAAAGAGTTTTATAAAAGTTATTTTGTAGAAATTTTTGATTGTGTTACGTTATAGAGATCTATTTTGTGAGACGGAGTTTTTTTTGCTGCGGGCCCCACAAAATGTTATGTGTAAGAAATTCTTTGTGGTCATGTTAAATTATAGATGATAAACCAAAATAAAATATTAATAGGCCACACATAATGTTTTATCTCTGCTGGAATTTTTTTTTATTTCCTATAACTTGACCGATTCATTTTTCATCTTGGGTAAAGTGTGTGTCATTTTAAAGGAGGTAAGGTTGTGTCATTTTAAGAGATAGAAATAGATAGATAAATGAGGAGAGAGAGTTGACAAAAAAAATAAAGGTGTGGGTCCCACATCTTTGTGAGAATGAAAGGATATAAGTTATGTCATTTTAAAGGATAAATATTTTTCCCAAGTATAATATATAAAATTATCAATTTGACATTTTATATTTTTTTTTCACAACTAAGTTTTTTCCAGTTAGTCCTGAAATCTTCATTCTCCTTCCTTTTTTTTTATTTCTTCAACAATTCATCGAATATTTAATTAGTCTAATCGAGGCCCCTACTAATTAATTAATCCATGTCTTTAGGAGTATATCAACTTTTTTTTTTATTTGAAATTTGTGCAGGTGAAATACCTCGGAGTGAGTTAATCACGTGCGGAAATATTTTTTATGTTCCAAGATCATATAATAATCCGGTGTTCCCTCTCACAACATCAATTTTTTTTTCTTTTTTATCCTACTATTTTTTCTCTTTTTCACTTTTACCCTTCCATTTATACTAAGGGATCACCAAAAGAACGGTGGTCCCGCACCACAATAAATAATCTCATCACGTGCTTGGTGGTTATGTAAGTCATTTTTAATCTCACTCCTATCTTTGGTGTGTGGATAATTTATCCACTATTGCTCATTACACGGTAGCATAGCACACAACACAAATAGTCCATGTCTAATGTCTTCCTCAAATGGTCTCCTCTCCACTACAAGTCTACAACCTCACAACAGCATGATGATGACGTTGCGGGTCACTGCCAAAATTGGAATATTGCAGCTGCATCAGGTAATGCGTTCCACATTTTAGGAACATGACTGATAACCTTTTTTTCAACTAAAATTTGATGATTTGGTGGTTGAACGAAATCTAGTTTGAGCAGGGATGCAACTAGTGTACTGTGCCTTTATCCAACATTAAATGGTGGCATGACTCTTTTCCAACTTTGTAAGGACTACACTATACTTTCCTTTATCATAACCCTTTCTTAGGGGCTCTAAGACTCTATATAATGCTTAAAACACTTTTGTGACCTCAACATCATATTGCTACAACACCAACTGTGTTGTGTACATAATAATTACAATCAACAAAACTTCTAATCACTATGAAAAAAATTAATTTATAAATTATTTCTTTTATATTTAGTTAACAAAATAATCTCTTATAAGCATTTTTTTTTTAGTTGTATGCATGGACTTATTTGTGTCTGTTTCTTGATCTTTACCTATGCATTGCAAGCCTAACCACTACTAAGCAATAGTACTCTTTTCACAACACTTTATTTAAGCCTGTGCTTGTATCTCGGCCATTTGTATGTGCGATATGTTCTACAAATGGTTTTAACATCCATTTGCTAAATTCTGTCACACGACCCTCTAATTAAGTCTCCCACATATTATAAATACAAACGCTCAACATATCATGCACAACTTCTCCATCTCAAATATTTAAACATTCACTACACGTTAGACACCAGTCTAAAGGCAGATTTCGGATCTATATGTTGCACATACACCGATATGAGACAACGTGAAATGATATTACATAACACTTCGACATGTTAATTTAAAAAAACTAGATTTCGACACGATAGCACACGTTTTGATATTAAATAATAATTTTAATTTATGTAGCGTATATTATATTTAATATTAAATAATTAAACAAAAAAATGAAACTAAATTTATAATACCCATCAATTTTGCAAAGAAACATAAGATATCTCAAATATTTGAATTAAACTCAATAAAATGATAATTGAAATTCAATGAATATAATAGTTGGAATTAAAAACGTAATGCAAACTTTGAACCTTTTTTGAGTCTTTGCAATGCATGTTAGAGTGTTGGAGAGTATCAGAAATGTCAGACGCGACACATCAGAGTTTTTTGAAGTATCGATGCATCATAGCTTCGGATACTCGTTGACATTATTAATAATAAAAAAAACAAAAAACAAAAAACAAAAAAAGCCACCCTCTTCAACCCCAATCACCCACCCAGTCCAGGTGACTTGGACTGAATGGTGTCTATATTCATTTATGAGGAAAGATGCTTGAACTCATATGAGCAAAGAACAACAAATGGTCAAAAAGAATACCTTTCAATTCAGAGGTAATGTGATAACCTTTTCGACCAAAAGTTGAAGATATGGTGCTTCAATGAATATAGTTTGACACGGGCTTGCCGGCCTACAATGTTCCTTCTTCCAACAATAAATAGTGGCATGACTCTCTCTTCCAACTTTTGGAACTCGCCCAAAAATCAAATGAACTTGCCATTACTAGCAGTGTTGATATAATTGTCCTTTCCTATTATTTTCTTTCAAGTCTCAACTCTTAATTACATTTTATCTAAGCTTATTAAAAATATTTTTGTTCTTATTAATTGGATATATGACATTGGCTTAGAATAAACATTTTAGCTTTCCTCAAATCTCTAACAAAGTAATCCCTCTAGCACGGTGAATTATGTAGGGTGAATAATAAGAATGAAAATTAAAACTTTAACTTATAATTATAAGAAGGGAAAAATATTTATCTTTTTAAAATACATAATTTATATCATTTTACTCTCACAAAGATGCGGGATCCACACCTTTAATTTTTTTGTCTTCTCTCTCCATAATTCATCTCTTTCTCTCACTTAAAATAACACAACTTTAGATACTTTAAAATGATATTCATTTTTCCCTTGTAAGAATCAAAGTGATCCCTAGCACGGTAATTAGGATTCTTTTTTATGGGTTGCATAATCTTTTTGCGTCTCTCTTTTTATCGTCCGGCAGTCAAAGGAATCCAAAAGTAAGGGTAAATTATTATCAATAGGCCAAGCACAATTTATAACAATAATTGGATTCAACTTCATATCTTATTTCAAAATCTTAAGAAGTTAAATTTTTGAAATTTTCCATTTATATAATCCTCTAATCTATTTTTAACCAATGTGACACTCTTAACACTCAAAATAGGATTTTCAATATTTACATCCCCCTTCTTTCCATTTTAATATTGTGGGGTAACTCTGAACTTGGAATGAATAACAGAACTTTAGAATAATCAAGCCGAGATGATGAGACAAAACATGTCAGATTCTTTCACGAGCATTAGATGTTATACTTTAAGGGTTTTATAAGAGTTATATTGTAGGAAAAATGATTGTGTTATGTTATAGAGATTCGTTTTACGTGTCAGAGTTTTTTTTTGCTGTGGGCCCCACAAAATATTGCGTGCGTAGGAAATTTTATAAGTTCATGTTACATAATAGATGATAAACCCATAGTTTAATGTAGAGATTATTTATTGTGAATCGGAACCACTATTTTTTAGATGATCCCTTAATATAAATAGGAGCGTAAAATTAGAAAAAAAAAATAACATGAATAAAAAAAAAAATTAATATTATAAAAGAGAGCACAGAAAAATCAGTGATCCTCCCCAATATAAAATATTTCCTTTAATGTAAGACTGTAAAAGAGTTAACTTACTTTCTTTTACCCAATGGATAATAAGTTTTAAAGGGTTCAAAAGCCAACACCAAGATGAGGCTACATGTACATGCTTTGCCTCTGCTCTGAATGGACCCAAAATAGCCCATGTGCACAATCACGAAGAAAGTTGGCTTCAATTTTCATATTGGGCCATTTCGTTCAACAAAAAACAAAAGTACCGAACATAACTGAACTTTTTAAACTGAACCGAATCAGACTAAAAATAATCAAACCTTATAGGAACCGGATCTTCCTAATTTAGTTTTCTTGTAGCTTAAAGCATATTTTGTTCATCATTATGTAAATGGTTCAGAGAACCAATAGTAATTGAACCAAAGAACTTCATTAAAAGGAAAAAAAATTATACGGATATATTTGGAATGAGAGAAAGACGAGAGTGATGGATATTTGACTAAATTTTTTGGGGTGACCAAAAAATGTATATTCACATATATATTTGTTTACATCTTCAAGATTATCATAAAAAAAATTATCTTAAGTTTTAAAGGTTGATTATCTTCTATATATATATATATATATATATATATATATATATATATATATATATATATATATATATATTGGGTGACCAAAAAATGTATATTCACATATATATTTGTTTACATCTTCAAGATTATCATAAAAAAAATTATCTTAAGATTTTAAAGGTTGATTATCTTCTTATATATATATATATATATATATATATATTGGGTGACCAAAAAATGTATATTCACATATATATTTGTTTACATCTTCAAGATTATCATAAAAAAAATTATCTTAAGATTTTAAAGGTTGATTATCTTCTTATATATATATATATATATACACACACACGCACTCACACGAGAGAAAGAGAGTAAAAGATTAAAGAAAAAATTCTCAAGTAATATTTACCCTCAAATGAAGTTGAAGTTTAATTTTGGGATTTACTTTTGACTATATGTAGCTACACATAGCCAGCGGCAAATCCATGATTTTTTGTGATGGATGGTGAAAATAAAATATCAAATTCACACTGCTTATTAAGAATAATAAGATGAAGTAATTATTATAAGTATTTTTTAGGAATGAGTTAACTATTAACGTTAATAATTTATTATTAATAAATAAATAATTACATATAATAATAATAAAATAATCAAAATTTAGGAACAGCCATGTTCGTTCCTCCGTCGATCCGCAATGCAAGTAGCTTGGAATTGAATATGACACCCATGTGAATAGAGAGAAAAGTCAATGGCAGTTAGTTCGTCAGCAAAAATATAACTTTTTATTCTAAAATAAATCTCGACTTACACGTATTTCCTTTGGTACGATGATTCACTTACATTTAAATTTATAATATTCTACAAATTACTCAAATCATTTATTATTACTCTACACTCAACCTTTCAATTATTGCTAGGGTATCAGAATAAACTTTTCGGCCAGATTATTGATGATAATTATGTTATTAGAGAGTTTAAATCCGTAGGAGAATAATACCTTTTTTTTGGTTTTCCAGGGTAATAATTGCTCTTTTGGGTGAGACTATCCCTCCTCACTCTTTTGGATGAGACTATCCCTTCATGCCATAGAACGTGACGTGAAGGATTTTAGTGACACCGAACAAAGTGTCACGTCTGGACAAAAAAATTATCAGACTGTCACGCCAATAATAAATTTTATCAAAATGTCACGCGGCATAATTCGCTACACAGTGTAGCGAATTATGTATGCAAGTAATTCGCTACACAGTGTAGCGAAATATGCCACGTCAGGATGTTCCGAACCAAAAAATGTCATATTCAAAATTGTTGAAATTCGCTACATAGGGTAGCGAATTTCAATAATTTTGACACATGACACTTTTTGGTTCTGACATGGCATATTTCGCTACACTGTGTAGCGAATTACTTGTATGCATAATTCGCTACACTGTGTAGCGAATTTATGCCGCGTGGCATTTTGGAAAAATTTACTATTAGTGTGGCAGTCTGGTAATTTTTTTGTCCAAACGTGACAAAATCGTCACTCTTCCGGGATTTTATCATTGACCACAATATGCTTCGGCCAGGAATCAAATTAGTGACCTTTCATCCACAATAATTCACTCCTTAGGCACGGTCCGCTTATGAACTGTGTCACCGAATAATACTTTTTTATTTTTTAGTTAA